>BEXV01000539.1:84587-101972 GCA_003118195.1 Hemicentrotus pulcherrimus | reverse complement strand
AAAAAAAAAAAAAAGAGGAAAAACATGGCACTTGGACTTACATACAGGTATGTATTGATCTATGAAAGTTCATTTTATTCTGGGAACATGTGCAGTGATGGAGCCAGAAATGGACTATGCACTTCAGTGCTGTACACGTGACACATGTTCAGGACTTCAGGCAGTGCAAACCATACAAGTTCCTGAGTCAACTGACTGCACCAAATAACATTAAACTATAAAGGATGTGTTCTGTAGCATGACTCAAGGGTAAAATAGACCATGCCAAAATAAAGTAGACAAAATATCTCTATGTTCATTTGAGCAGAAAAAATTGCAGCCAATAATAATCCTTGAAATGATTTTGACATGACTGTTGGCTTTTGTTGTTGTTGTTGCCATTTGTCGTTGTTGCTATGAGCTACAATGTAGATTAACTCGGCCATTTACAAAATGTACGGTACCTGTACATGTAGGCCTTTATGTATTTGTTATTGTTACACAGATATAAATATGTACATTTTGGACTAGCATATACTGTAAGTTGATGGCATTGCATTGCAGTCATCAGAGAGTGCATAAGGTTGCCAGATTCTTTCAGGAGTGGCCATTTTGCTTTTGACCAACTTGGCATAATTTACAGAGTGACACACGTTTTTATGATAAATTCAAGATTATATTGCTATATATTGCCAACAACTCGCATAGTAGGCCTAACTGTTTACATGCAAGTTGTTTCCAAAGGGATATGTTGCAATATCAAAATTGAGCAATTTTTTGCATATTTCATTGTCATTGAGTATGAAAATTGAAATATACATTAATTAGTTTCGATTAAGTTCTTAAGAAACATATGCATACTAGAATTAAATTTGCATGCATTTGGCCTTCTTTACCTTTTGATTTAACAGCATGCAATGTATATGACCAATTGGAACTTTGTTTATATTGTTGATGCATGGTGCATGTTTAGATTTCCATATTTTTAATTACATGTAGATACTGCTTTACGGACATTCTGAATCAGAACACAGTTTGGTATGCATTAGTAACTCCATAAAGCAGTACATGTATTTCGGTTGGTAAACTTGCATCATAAAGATAGGAATAGATTCCTCAAAGTTGCCATTCATAGAAGAGAGGAAGACTTTGGATTTGCCAAGTTTGTGGTCCTCCCTGTCAGGGGTTCAGCTCAGATAAGATGAAAATTGCCCCAAAATTTGGATGTGGTCACTGATTTATCGGTCCTAGTAACCATATATGAGAGAGATATAAACAGCTCAACTTCAACATGGGTGAAACATACTTTAGATGTGTAAGCTCAAGTACATACGTGTAGAAACTACTGTCTGTAATTAATGAATGGAATTTATTGGTGTACAATGTGAATGGACCAAGTGCTACATGTATGGCTCTATTTATTTCTCTGTACAGAAACAGTTATCCTACATGCAATTTAATAATAATAATAATGTTCTATTTGTATATAGCACATATTACATAATTGTCTCTATGCGCTGAGATACCAGAGAGAGAGAGAGAGAGAGAGAAGAGGGGAGACATGAACAAATATTGAGCTTCCACTGCTTATCACTTAAATTTATACTTAATAATATGATTTAAGACTGGCATGATCGACGCAGACGTCTTTTCAAGTCGGATTTAGACTGATGTAGTGACGATCAACATTTTAGAGACTCTGGGAGATTGTTCCATAGTTCTGGTATGGCATACTGGAAAGCACAGTGCCCATATGTTTTGGTGGATGGAACTAAGGGCGTGCGTGAATGAATGATTTGAAGATGAACAAAGATTGCGAATTGGTTGATGACTTGAAATAATATTTTTGCAAATACCTGTGAGCATCATTGTGTGTACATTTTTATGCAATCTTTGAGAGTTTAAAAACGATTCTATCTCTTACAGGCAGCCAATGTAAATCAAACAACACAGGAGTAATTTGATCATGTATCATAGAGACTACATGTATTTAAAGCCTAATTTAAAGGAAACCAAAACCTTCATACAAAGTTACTTTTATTGTAAAGTTTAAGATATTTAAAAAATATCACCGAAAATTTGAACGAAATTGGTGAAGGAATAAGGAAGTGAGAGCTTTTTGAAATGACTAGTCACTAGAGGGCGGTATTCAATTTAATGACATCATCATGTACCGGTAAACAACTCTCCATGCCTTTTGTACATCAAATTTCATGTTTTTCCTACTTTCTTGTGATTGAGATAATCTACTCCCCTGAAAGCAAGATATAGAATGCAAAATGATATTCTACTTCACATGTTATGAAGTCCGATCAAGAACACAAATAAATACGAAGAAAACAAAAAAAAATTGTGAAATAATGACCATTCTTACAAAGTCTCGTGGCACAGACGCGATTAATGACAATTTCCGAGGTTGGGGATACATCAAATATTTTAATAATTACATGGTCAATTGGACACTTAGATGAAGTGTGCATGTAAACATTTGGTAAGTGTGCTATTTACTTGGTTTCCAATCAATCCTATTTTGGTGGAACGATTCCTTTTTGTTGGCCTTCAAGCTATTGTTTTGACCCCTAGAATCCTGTCTTGTTCTTTTATATTCTATCTGAAAAGTATACAAAATAGATTTTATTCCTAAATTTGCTTTGAGAGATTCCTAATTGTTTTGCTTTGAAAGGTTGACATGTACAGTTGTATGTATTAAACATGTACATACACAGTACTGCAGATGTAACCTATTACACCTGTTTGTGTATGTTCTGTACATGTACACGTTCATACATAGCATTTGATGTGTGGAGATGACTTGACCATTGTTGTGTAGTGCACTTGAGTGCTGAGTGTGAACGTGTGTGGAATGATGACACAAAAGACCAATTTTATGACACACAGTAATCTTCCTCTACTGCAAGGAAGGAAAAGGGAATTGTCAATATAAAGGGCTTAACATGGGCACTACTTTACTCTTATGTGTTTATGAGATTGTCTGACAAGGGAAATCAATATACATGTGCATCATGAGTCTCGAGGCAGTAAGTCGCATGTGAGAGAGGCTCTGCGTCCATTTGGGAGGCATTTCATCATTTTAAAATGACTATTTCTTGCTTTTAAAGTGACTTGGTAACATTGCCTCAGATTCTGAAACAAAATCCTGGATTTAGCTCATGCTGCAATCAGAATTAAAAACCTTTACATGTAGGTCAGTCAGGAATTCCACGATTTTTACAAGCAGATTGCCTGTCTGATTATAAAGATATTTATGGTTGGAAATCAAGATTTTTTTTTTCGATTTCTAAACAGATTTATAACACTACAGTGATAAAACCTGTACCGGTAACCTTAAGTTTGTTCATGCCCATCTGTGCGCATAATAAGTATTACCTGTAGTGAGATGGAAGTAATTGAGAAATAACCCATAAATGTTCATGTGTTGAAATGATTAGTCATAAAAAATCTGCAACGTCGATCTGGCGCTGCTCAGTGGCTGCCAGGCTCACGATCAATCGGGCAAAAAGAATTTCTGTTTCGGTTTAATGAAATTTGGAGTGGACTATTAGGCTATTATTATTATTATTATTTTTATTATATTGTAATAATGTTAATGGAAAAACAGAGCACAATAATGAGGGCATGCTACGTATATATACATGTAGTAAGTACATGAGTGAGTATGATATGTTTTTTAATGCAATTTATTTCTCCCTCTAGTCTACTTCAAATTCAATTTCATGTAAAAAAAACAAAAAACAAATTACTGCAGCCTGCATCTTTCAAAAAACAGATACCATTTGCCTGAATGAGAAACCCTATGGGAATAACCCAGACTGAAATAGTGGTAATATTTTTTTGTTAATCTGTTGGCTACTGAACTCTCCTAGGCCTGATACATGCATCATCCGGTTCTCTTAAGCATTGGGTAAACAAGAGGTGCTAGTGAAATACAAATTGAAGGAAGGCTCGATAGCTCAGTCGGTAGAGCACTGGTCTTTTAATCCGGTGACCCGGAATTGAAACCAAGGTGATGCGCTAGTGCCCTTTGGTAAGGCATTAATCCTCATTACCAGGTCCTTCGGAGAGGACCTAAAGCCTTTGGCCGTCTGGTTGCTTACTTACAAGCATTTATGCTTTCTTAGCAGTCAGGTAAAATAACCACTATCATTTACATCAGGGGTAAAAATCATGAAATCAAATCAAATCATAAAATAGATTAAATCTTTGCTTGTGTCTTCCAGAGAGCAGATATCATTCGCCTGACCTGAGGAACCTTTGGGAATGTCTCGTTCGAGGACCGGTGCCTATTATGGCCGACCAGAGCCCTAGCTGCCACCAATTAGGGGGGTCCAAACACCGACGATCAAAGCGAGGTGCTGCTGCCACTACTACCACGTCTACCACTACTAGCAACGCCGTGGCCTCCTCAACCGCTGGATCTTCGGTAGCCAGTCTTGTACAAGACCTATCAAATCACACTAAGCATCAAGTGTCCTCACGACAGGAGACTTGCATCAATTCAAGGTAGGTTGATTTGGTTGAGCTGTTGAAGATGGAGTATTAGGGTGCGTTCATGCGATTTTTAAAATCTAGAATCACAAACATGAATCACAAATCAAAAGGCCATTGAAAAACATGGTTACTGCGGGAGAGCGTTTAAGCGATTTTTCATTGACACTGGTTCTTGCTCATCTCAAGCCCAGCCACTGCAAATCACACTGCAGTTTGACCCAGGAAGATGAAGTCAACTTCGCTGCATGCTTTCTGTCTGTGTTTATGGTCGACTGTTCGTCAAACCGGAACATGCCACGATAATTACATCATAGAATCATGATTGATGTCTCTGTTCGTTCAAGCGAATTTAATGACCGTGATTTTGCAAAATAACAATTCAAAATTCGTCTTTTCAGCGTTTCATGTTAGTGTTTTTAAACACGTTTATTTTTACGACCGACGAGAAAATCGCTTGAATGCAACCATGTTTTAAAATAGATCTTTGAAAACCGTGATTCTAGGGTGAAAAAGTGTCAATTGAACGCACCCTTAGAATCAGGAAGCATATGCCTTCATGGCAGGAGACTTGCATCAGGTCTAGGTTAGTTGAAGCAGTTAACTTTTGGTAGAAAAATAGGTAAATTTCATCAGGTGATCAGCTGACTTGTTGAAGACTTGGTCTGAGAATCACCAAAAGCATCAGGTGTCTTCTAAAGACAGCAGACTTGCATCAAGTCCAAGTAAGTTTTCTCCAGGTACCTTATAAAGATAAAGTGTGATAATCATCATAGACATCAAGTGTCCTGAAGGCAGGAGGCTTGGATCAAGTACAGGTTTAGCCGATCAATCTCATAAAGAAGCAAACTGCCTAAAAATCATTCAGAGGCATTGGGTGTCTTCAAGGCAAGAGACTTGTGTTAAGTCCAGGGAAGTTTAAGCAGATGACTTTTGGTAGAAAGATAGTTAACTTTTATCAGGTGATTTAATTATTTGACTTGTTAAAAAGATAAAGTTTCAGCATCATCAGAAACATGATATTCTCGTCGGGGGAATCAACCTTTTTCCTGAAGTCATCCACACTTGGAGCACCAAGTTTGTTATACTACCAAAAATCCTAGTCACACCTACATGTAAGATATTTCTCAAATTAAAGGCATTGTTGCGACCAGGTACAAGACCTCAAGCATAGCATTGTACCGACTGAAACTCATAATCCTCTGGCTTGTTATAGATTTATGGCATGGGCCTATTGAATTTCTGTGAGATGTAATAATGTCCCTCACATCTCAAGTGAAGTTGTTTTAAATTGAATGTAAAAACAAATTAGAAAATGTAATTTTACCAAATAGAGTGGTAGGTAATTGTACATGGAGGGCTTGTACATGTACATCACAAGCTGTTCCAATGTTATTGTTTTGTATTTTGGGTTTACATAATCCAATTTTTGTTTGTTTTGTATTGCAGCAAGAAGCTAACTCTCACCAGTGCAAGCAAGAGGAAGGCTTCAACCGAGAGCCACGGAGCTCCACCTTCCAAGGTATCATCAAGTACTCTCTTTGATGCCTCCAATGCTGACAGCAGCAGCGGTGCTCAGCTAATCAAAAACAATAGACACAAACACGAAGTGTGCATTCCAGTGACCACTCTCAAGAGCAAGCGTCACAACCTCCCAAAGAAATCCAAAAAGACTGTCGAGCTTTCCAAGCACAACCTCCTGCAGAGCGAGGACTCTGTCCAGAACAACGTCAGCGGCAACGAGAGCGCGCACTCGCGGGACTCCAAGCAGCGCAGACGCGGGAGCACATCTTCCGCTTCGTCAGCGTGGTCTTCCCTCTCTGGAGGATCAAGTCGGTTTAGCTTATCGGACTCAACAGGCAGCGTCTGTTTCGCCGGGAGCTCTTTCACAAGTGCAGCCCTCCCCACAGGGGAGTTAGAGGGCGCTGAACCTTGTGTGTCAAGTGATTCAAAAAGTGGTCGGGTGAATATAAACATTACATCCCGCTCCCTACGCTCGTATTCCCGACATCACCCCTACCAATTTGAGGCCTTGGACTACTACTCCCCGCGCCGCCTAGGTCTCAGGACTACCACCACCCTTTCCACCTCCTTCACCAAGTCGTTGGAAGAACCCAAATTGAACAGTGTTACCTTTGGTGCACCTCAAACCAAAGCAAACGATCTGACCGCAAGTGCTACCAAAGCCAAAAGCCTTACGCCAAGCGACCAAGCAGGTTCTAAGAAGGCCAAAGGGACGGTCTCCAAAACTGCAATACAGAAAACCCCTGTGCAAGCAGCACAGGCCAAGAGGAAAAGCAATAAGAATCTTGCCAAGCCCGCTACCACCAAGCAATCTTTATCGGCTTCTGCATCACAGCCAAAAGCCAGAAGGCAGAGTAGCAACCACAAAGCAACTGTCAAAGGTGGGTTAACCAGGTTATTCAATTTCCATGATTTACGTCTAATTAATTTGTCCAAAGACTAATGTCTTCTGGCAAGACGTTAATCTACATTTGTAATCTCCACCAATACCTTAAAACCAGAAAATTTTGAGACGTGAAAGTGATGTGTTATGAAGGCACATGTCCAATCACATACATGTAATTGTCTTATGAATGTATCTCTTGTTTTTCTCTCGTGCAGGGAAGGGAAAGGGCCGGTCATCGACCGCTCGCTCCGATTCTCTCCGTCAGAGGTCAACAGAAACCACCACGGGAACGTGTGCAAGCACAAGGTAATGTAGGGAGACGAGAGATAGTGGTTTCCATGGTAATACTTGCCTCAGTGATGCCTCAAATTGAAGAGATAGGTGGATTGTGGTCAACGTGACAAATGATATTGTGGGCATTCTCATTCTGTTTACTTCAGTTTGATATTGTAGAAGAAAAAAAAATATTCTGAAAGAGATTATCCTTGAATGCCATCATGTTTGAAATATAACAAGAAATGGCTGAATAGTTAAGACCAAACTGTCATGCCATGTGTGAGTGTGTGTGCTGTGCACGGACTTTCAACAAGATTTAGTCAATTTTGAATGACTTTTATGATTCTGGGGGTGGGGGGAGGGGCCCGCAAAAATGGCTCTTGGACATAAAAAAAACCTTGTAAATTCTATTAATGGATAAGATTGGCCATACATGTAAACAGATAAAAATCACATGTACACAAATCTGTAACTACGTTAATAAATAAGATCTGTGAGCATGATGGTTATTGAAGTAGATGAAACGCGATGCAATTTGTTTACTGTGATGTGTTTCAATAGGAGCCGGCGCAGCTCGGGCATGAGTAAGCGAGGGCCAGGGGGCTCTGGCCGACAGGAGGGCAGAACTGGAGGAAGGGATGCTAATACTGACGCCAACCCAACTAATGCTCCTACCGCATCTGACGAGTCAGCACAGGGAGCCACTGGTAAGTGTCCTCTGTTATTCAGTTGCCTTGAATCAAATTTAGCAGTGAGAGAGGAAAATTATGTTTTTTTGAGATTACAAAAAATGAAAAGACTTGATGGTTAAAGAGGATTCTCAATCTAGAAATAAGAACGATATGAAGAAAAAAATGTTTTTGAATGGTTACTTTCAGCCGCAGGATCCAGCACTGGCGCCTCGGCCTTAGCAGCCGGCAGCAAAGGCGACGCTGACGAGTCTGAAGTTACGAGACTACAAGGTAATATATTCCCCTTTGCATCGTGCCAACCTCCTTGTGCTGCTTGCTGAGTAAGCGCTAGGTGATCAGAGGATTGTATTCTCCATGAATATTTCTGAATGATATGCTCTTGAGTCTTTGTCATAAATTATGCTATAAACTGCTGAAAGAAAGAAGAAAGAGGAGATAAAGAAGAAGAAGAAACTGTGATTGGAAGTAGTTAAAAGAAGTGGATTGAGATGGATGGGTCATGTGTTGAGAAGGGTAGATGGCGGATCTCTGGAAGTGGATTGCATGAGAGGGAATTGAAGACTTAAGATTTCATGCAAATTTTATGGTGAAGAAAGAAAGCTGTAAATTTGGTCTAAATGAGCCAGAAGCCCAAGGCTAGAAGTGGAGGGAGGGAGTGTCATCATGGCCTGAAATTCAGTAACCCGTCGTAAGAGGGAAAAATGCTGACTTTAATAATTGATGAGTTTTATTGTATTAAAAGAAAGCCAACGTTCCCTCTCTCCCTTTCCTTTTCTTCTCTGCAAGTCACTCTTCTGCCTTTTATTTTTTTCTTGTTGTATAATAATAATGTAAAGTGCTTAGAAACTTGGACATTCCCGATGTACATGTATTAAGCGCTATATAAGCAATAATATTATTATTACTATTATTATTATCTAAGTTGAGGGCTGCGGGCATGTCAAGCTACTTTGCTTTTTGCTGTAGCCCTCCTGCAGATAATGTATGTTAATTATGCATTCAATATATTTGTTTCATTTTGCACATTTTCTGTATCTATACTTATAAAATATTGTATCAAACCATATATGTTCATGAAAATAATTGATGAAAAAAAGAAAGATGCAGAAACCAATAAATCAAATCAAATCAAATGATGATGATGAGGTCTTGTTCTGGTTGCCTCCTAGCTCTTCTGGAGTCCCGAGGGGTACCTCCACATCTGTTCAACGCTCTTGGACCGCGCATGCACCAGCTTCTACAACGCAGCATGGGGTCTGGAGCTAGTAAGAACATTCTGACCTCCTTGAAGACCCACCTGCATTGAAAGACCCCATCTATAAAGACTACATGTTGTTGTTGTTATTTGTTATAATGGCAACGTTATAGTGGCACATGAATTCAAACCTGTTAACGATGACTACATACAGTCAAACCTGTCTACAAAGACCACATACAGTCAAATGTGTGTATAAAGACCGCATACAGTCAAACCTGTCTATAAAGACCACATGCAGTCAAACCTGTCTATAGAGATCACATACAGTTAAGCCTCTCTATAAAGACCACATGCAGTCAAACCTGTTTATAAAGACCACATGCAGTCAAACCTGTGTATAAAGACCACATACAGTCAAACCTGTTTATAAAGACCACATAAAGTCAAACCTTTTTATAAAGACCACTTACAGTCAAACCTGTCTATAAAGAGGTTACGTTTAGCCCATACTCATCCTGTCTTTTCAATCTTCCTTTCGCCCTACCAGGCAGCAAAGCTCACCAGCTACTATCGGGCCTGCAGGCCAGCGGAGACGAGAGCCAGCAGCTGCAGGCCGTGATCGAGATGTGCCAGCTCCTGGTGATGGGCAACGAGGACACGCTGGGGGGATTCCCTGTCAAACAGGTGGTCCCAGCCCTCATCAGCCTACTCTCCATGGAACATAACTTTGACATTGTGAGTATTCTCCAAGCCCCCAAGGACAAGCAACCCTAGACAAAATTTTAAAAAAAGACCACCCCCCCAAAAAAAAAAATGATAATAAAAGAAAAATAAATGAATAATGAATAAATAAATAAATATAAAAAAATAAAGGAAGAAAAAAGAAAATTATAATAACTTAATTAAATGAAATGCAAGACAGAAACATGGATGCCAATTTTCATGCACATGTAAGAGGGCCTTCCATCTCTGAACCTTTACAATGGACAGAACATATTGCACTTTGACATGTCAGGATCTATTTTAGGCAAATTTAATAAATTCAAGTCGGTGTCCCTAATATTTATTTTGTGAAATTATGAACATATAAGAAAGTGTTGTAGTGATATTCCTAGAATGACCACCTCAATGTTGCACACTGCATGAACAACAAATATGTTAGTCAACATTGAGCTAGCTCGGGAAGCTATTTTTGGTCGTTATGATACATACATTCTTTGAAATTCTTGTGTTATGTTTATCTAAACAGATTATCTGATCTTCCTAAATATGCATATAAAACAAGATTAATGCTTCAGATTACAATAGATTGTAGAATGTCTATTTGCTCTCTGGGTACATGCATTTATCATGCAATGGTCAGTTAGAGAGTCTTGGTTTGTAATACATGGCTCCAATCATTATTTATTATGTTGACCTTTGACCCCTAGATGAACCATGCTTGCCGTGCATTGACCTACATGATGGAAGCTTTACCAAGGTCATCATCTGTTGTCATGGATGCAATTCCGGTATTCCTAGAGAAAGTAAGATTTTTACCTATTATGTATTCATGTTTTAGTTCTTGTAATGTTTGAACTTTAAATTACAAATAGAAAATAGACAAAGTTGGAATCAGAATGAAAGAAGAATCTAGAAGAAAACAGAGAAGTGGTGGTAGCAAAAAAACAAAGACATGAGGAGAAGAGAGAGAGAGAGAGAGAGGGAGGGAGAGGGTGAGAGTGAGGATGAGAGAAGGAGAGATAGAGTTAGGTAGAGAGTTCGAGAGAGAGTGAGAGAGATAAAGAGAGAGAGAGGGAGAGATATAGTTAGGTAGAGAGTTTGAGAGATACAGTTGGAGAGTGAGAGAGAGAGAGAGAGAGAGAGAGACTAAACCAAAGGACAATCTTAGGTCAAGACAGATGGAGATATGGAGGTAGAAAAGGTCTGTATGACTGCCTTTCTTGTGATTTAATCATCTTCAGAGTTGTCAGTAGGCAAGTTCATGTCTTACTCACCCAATGTGTGTAATATATACCTCGGTTCCCCTTTCTCTCATTCTAGCTTCAAGTGATTCAGTGCATGGACGTCGCCGAGCAATCTCTAACGGCTCTGGAGATGCTGTCTAGGAGACACAGCAAAGCCATACTTCAGGCAGTAAGAAACCCTACAAACTTATTCATAGAAAAATAAACAGTAGTGGGAATTCCCTATATACACACTATTTTCAGTAGTCTTCTCTTTATGTTGATATCATGTCCTTGAGGTTAGGCTGTTTACATTGCCATATATTTTTCTTTACTTATAAACGATTGTTTTAATAGCTTCATATGAGATATTCCAATATTAACCAAGGTATGCATGAATATCTTAAGGTATTTGACTGCTAAAAATGGTCAAATTTAAGCATGTTCATTGGAAGATTTTTATCTAAAACAGTAGTGGATTTAGAAGATATTTTCTATTGTTCAACTTTACTGTAGCTGGGGTACCCCAAAAGAAAAAAATACCCACAATTCACAGCCTTGGTAGTAAGATTTTACAAGGTAAAGAACATTTATTTAGTTGATCAGTATTTAGATTTTCTGTAATTATTCTTTTTTCTCTCTCTCTCATTAAAACAAAGTCACTGTTCAAAAAGAGCAGGAAAAAAAATCATAAAGTATGAATAGTTAATCCATTTATGTTGCATTCATTGTCGTAATAAAATGTTTTCAAACTCAGATTTCAAATTACATTATTATTTGTTAGTCACCTATTTCTGTAATGTTATCTTGAAGAAAGAAAAAATCCAACTTCTCATGTCGTTTTGCTGCTTCTCTTAGGGTGGTCTCTCTGCATGCCTTCTCTACATCGAGTTCTTCTCAATAACTGCCCAGCGAAACGCCTTGGCTGTTGCAGCTAACTGTTGTCAAAGCATGGGACCGGATGAATTTAATTTGGTCGCCAACTCGTTACCATTGCTCACTGGAAGGCTTCAACACCAGGTATGGCAAATAACAATTAATAATAATAATAGTAATAATAATGGCTTCTTATATAGCACACATGTCTGCCACATAGTGACACTCCAGGAGCTGCCCGATTATAACCCTAGCTTTAGCAAGGGGGCCATTACAGCGCTCTAGCATTTCGAGGAATTGATTCCTGCCAGGTACCCCAAAAATGAATAATAAATTTCTAATATTTTCAGTATTTAAAACGGTTTATTGATAAGAAACCATTCACAGCCTGATGGCCAAATTAAAGGAAATTAAAAAAAAAAAAAATGCATTAAGTCCTAAATGGCATGTGTTGCCTTTAATTTCAAACTATTATTTTCAAAAGTATAAAAAGTTGGAGAGAAAGATTTACTTTGCTTCCAACTTGTGTTGAAATATTGTATTCAAGATACAGTCAAACCTGTCTATAAAGGCCACCCAAGGGAAACGCAGGAAGTGGCCACTTTGGCAGATGGCTCTGTCAGAGAGATTCTTCAACACATGTTTCCTCCTAGAGGAAGGCAATATAGCTGGCCACTACAGACAGGTGGCCTTTCTAGACAGGTTCTACAACACACAATTCTTTCTTGGGGGAGACAAAATACATGGCCACTATTTACAGGTGGCCTTTATAGACAGGGTCTACAACATACATTTCTTTCTTGGGGAAGACAAAATACATGGCTGCTATATACAGGTGGCCTTTATAGACAGGGTCTACAACATACATTTCTTTCTTGGGGGAGACAAAATACATGGCTACTATATACAGGTGGTCTTTATAGAGAGGTGGCCATTAAAACAGTGTTGACTGTACCACAAGGACATGTATTACCTACTCATGAATATTCTCTCTCTCTCTCCCTCTCTCGCTGTGCAGGATAAGAAGTCTGTTGAGAGCTGTTGCCTGTGTTTCGCCCGTCTTGTGGATAACTATCAGAACGATGAAAAGCTTCTCCTGCTCATAGCTGAACATGGTCTTCTCACCAACCTCCAACAACTGGTATGTTGAAACTGTCTGATCTATATAATACTGATTATCATAATACTGATGATAATGATTATATTAGTAGTAGAATTATAAGTAGTATTAGTATTAGTAAAAAGTGGTGGTAGTAGTAGTAGTATAGTAGTGGTAATTGTAGTGGTAGTGGTACTAGTCCGTTCCTTCTGCAGTTTATTGCACATTATGATATAACTGCTCTATGTAATTCGAAATGACTTCAGATATTTTTACCTCAGCTCTCTTAACAAGGGAACATACATTGCTCTATATTATGTTATAAACGGACAATATTTTGCTCTTTTAAAATCATGCATTCAATACTTGGCTAGAAATGTCATATCTGCTTTGGAAATTTAATCTCCCATAGATTTGATTTGATCTGATGTTTATTCATTCCATAAACATCAACATATTTACATTTATAATCTCATAACTTTAGAAATATGATAATGACATGGTATAAAGGGGTCGTCTTTAACTTTTTGTTCACAACTCACTCTCTCAAATGATCAGTGATTATTGATGTTAACAGTGTATTTTATCTGTTTCTTTCATTTTAGCTGGTAGTGACACCCCCTATCATCAGTACCGGGACGTTCATTATGGTGATTCGTATGCTATCACTCATGTGTGCAAACTGCCCCAGCCTCGCTGTGCAGCTGCTTAAACAAAGTAAGATGTGATTTCTTTTTTAAATGTATAAACAAAGTAAGATACAACTCTTATGATAAATGAATGAATACTTATATGCTCAAAAACTTTGGGGCGTTGCAAAAAAGCTGTGATTGATTACAAGTTGCCCATTTTGCAACTGATATTTGCAATCAATTGCAGCTCAACTTTATTGCAATGTCCCACTAGTCTCCTAAATTTCCTAGAATTTTGTTAGGATTAAAGTTTTAACAATTGAATTAAGTTAACTAGACCTAGCTTTTATTCCCCCTCCCTCTCTCTCTCTCTCTCTTACTAATGGGGCGATCCAAGAAAGTTGAGTTGCGATCAATTGCAAATTTGCAATTAATTGCAAGACTTGCACTTGATTTGGGGATTGCAATTGATTGCAACATTCTTGCCACGCCCCATAAGATGTATATATTTAATGTCGTAATAAATACTTTTTTTGTTGCCCTGCATGTGATTAGTCATTGCATGAACAGGCATAACTTTGTTCTGATATGAACATATAATTATATTATGTTCCTTGGTTTGATTTTGATATTGAATAGCACGATGATATTAATAATATTTGCTGTTTTTGTCTTCTTCCAGATATTGCAGAAACTATCAGTTACCTTCTGATCGGAGCTTCAGACTCTACAAATGTTGATATCGAGGTAAGTTCATCTCATTGCCAAACAATCAACCTGTAAATGAGCTTTTTGTGAGTGACAGTTTTGCTTTGTCTCTGGTGCTGTATAAGCATCTCTCTCAAAAGGTCCAGCAAGAGTGCTGATTCTAATTCATGTTCCCAGTGATTCATCAATGGCAGCTCTGGCTTTGACTTCTTAAAATAAAAAAGCACATTAGCAGAGGACGGTGTAGAGGTACCGTTCAATAACAACCATCTTACATGAACAAATCTCAAGAACATTTTTTCATGTCGGCCTTTAACTGACACATATTCATGAAGAAAAAAAATATTTTCTTTATAATTTTAAATTTCATATATATATAAGATATAGTTGTTCATTGGACATTCAAATATTCATTCCATATTCGTATAAATTACATAGTTATAAGAAGACATTAATCATTGTAGGAATTTACTACTACTGAATATGAGTATCAAAACTTGCAGTAATGAATGTTCTGATATGCATCATGCAATTTATTTTTTATTTCTTACTTGATAACAGCTTGTATCAAGGAGTCCCCAGGAACTGTATGAAATCACCTCACTGATTGGGTAAGTCAAATTGGTCTATTCTACTACCTCTTTTGCACCTCACAAGCCATGTATCTACTTTGTACTGATAAGGTGGAAAGAGGAACTTTCACTCCGGTGGTTGTAAATTGTATGAACGTGTGGTCAGAATAAATATAACAGGACAGAAACGAGAGATAGCATTGTTGATTGGACAGAAAATGCTTGGATAAATTTTCACACAAATAGTTTGTACAAGATTTAAGACAAATAATCGCGACTGTAGAGAGCTCTTTACCCTGTACTTAATTCGAAAGAAAAATTATTTTATTTGTAGTTCACTCTCTTTTTTTCTTCTCTTTCTTTCTCTTTTTTTTTTTTTTATTTAGGCTTGTTAAAGATGTAAGAAATTCCATTCATGCTGTTAGTGCTATAATGGCTGTTGGTAACATTTGTTTCCATTGAATATGGTTTCTCATTGAAACCCGCTCTTAAAGATCATCTGCCTATAAAGTATAACATTACTCCCCCCTCACCCAAAAAATTCAATCTTCTATATTTGAAGAGCTTAATTCCAAAAGTAGCTTAATCCACTTTTTATGAAAATTGATTTATTGATATCAGAACATTGTTAACTATAGTACCTGTCTTTCAACAAAATTATTTGCCTAAATTTTGGGAGCAATCATGAGAAAATGTACCTTCTAATATTACTTTTCCATGGACGCTTGTACAAAATCTTGTAAACATTTTCTTTTTTCTCTGAAGTTACAAAAATGGATTTAGCTCCTTTTGGAATTTTACTCTTCAATTTTGTTGATGAATTGTACCTCAATGTACCATGATTATTATTTCTTGTCTCGTTTCCAGTGAGTTGATGCCGAGGCTTCCCCGTGATGGCTTGTTCTCCGTCGATGCCTACCTCAAGAAGGTACCCAACCAGATCACCGAAGCAGCCCTGTGGCAGTGGAGGGATGACAGGGGAATGTGGCATCCGTACACTCGCATTGATAACAGGATTGTCGAGGTAAAGGCAGTGATCAATGTCTATTTGTTCTTGTTTTGGTAGATTTGCTGTGAGAATGCTAACAGGAATTAGTTATTGTTATCGTAATATTATTATTACTTAATCCACGCTTTTCCCATAAGGCCCAAAGCGCTTATGGTGAATTAAAATTAAAATTACATAAATATATGTAATAAGAAAAACTTAACAAAGTAATAAACTAAAAAAGTCCTACAACTACAAACTGCAAAAAAGATGTGTTTTTAAGGCCTATCTGAAGGTAAGTAACCGATCGAGACTTAGAGAATATGTCAGAATTATGAGAAAACATTATTTGAGGACATTTTTACCACATGATTTTATACTGATTTTTATACAAAGAAATCTTGATAATCAATAAAAACATAAATATATGAATTAAATGAAAACAATCTGTAAAGGATACATATATGTATGCATAGTTTGAGACAAATTTGGTGTGTCAATCTTTTAAAAATATAACCAAATGACATAAACATTTGGCCAATAAACAGTAAGTTTTGGTCACATCATTTTTATCTTTTTGTATTACATATAAAAGTAACTTGATGATATTGAGGTTTAAATGCGCATTGTCACAAAAGGGTTGATCATCGTTTCATAACCCTACCAATAACACCATTCTCCTTCTTTTCTTGTCCAACTTCTAAGGCTGCCCATCAAGCAGGAGAAGACGAGGTGACCCTTTCCACCCTGGGGCGGACCTACACCATAGACTTCAACGCCATGCAGCAGATCAATGAGGACACTGGCACTGCTAGACCGGTCCAGAGAAGACCTAACCCTGCGGCAGGAGCTGGTTCTTCTTCCGGTAAGTCTTTAGGTAGTACTCTTTATAAACAAAAATGGAAACAAGAAACAGTCAAACCTGCTTTAATGACCACCTGACTACAATGACCACATTTTTTGTTTTCCTTGAAAATGGTTTCTCATTGAAACATATACTAAAGGAACCTGTCTACACAGACCACATGGATTTAGTACAGGAACCACCCTGTTCCAGTAGGCAATAGGTTAAATGTATCTCTTGTCCCTTAAATATAGCTTTAATCTTAGCAGTTCCTTTCCAAAGGAGGTATATGTACATGTTTGAACTGTGCAAGTTGAATATTCAAAACTTGTATCTTTTATCCCGGATCGCAGCTTCAGCAGTAGCAGCTCCGAAGGAAGATGCGAGAGTTGTTTTCATGAAGGAAGATGGTGACCAGTCAGCTGCATTCATCAAGTCACTCTTCGCTGTCCTCTATGAAGTCTACAGCTCATCCGTAAGTAGCTTGGCATGAGGAAAACACTCCATTAGAAAATTTGCTCCTCAAATTCACACTCTGCCTAGCACCTTTGCACACGGCACGAAATGATGTCAATTATTTTGTTAAACCCGCACTATGAACATGACAGACAAAGAAAGCGGACAAAATATACAGTTCCTCAGGTAGACAAAGGAACATC
>BEXV01000539.1:59769-84158 GCA_003118195.1 Hemicentrotus pulcherrimus | reverse complement strand
TGTGTAAAGTCAATGCGGCGCGACCTTTTTCTTTTGTTACGAGCCGGAGCGTCTTGCAACAAGCATGCGGTACATTTTGAAACCTGAGTGGGGGGGCCGGGGCTGTTCTCGTCATGGGATTCTTGGTTGTAATTGGTTACATATTTTGGATCCTAAAATGCTTTGATTATTTGGTGACATTTAAAGCTAAAGACCAGTTATGGTCATGCGATTGCATTGTGAAAGAAACGTTGTGAAATCGATCAGAAAAGGTTGATCATCTAGCATAATGTACTGCAAGGTTCTGGAATCATCAAAATGATAAGAAATTGGCCCAGTATTTGTAAAGTTACAAGCACGTTACACAGAAAGATGTATATGGGACTATACGAAACATGTGCGCGACACGTGCGCTTATCTCTCACAGACCATAGATAAACTAATTTACCAAATATATCAATTAGTAGGCGGTTTCCCGGCAAAATTGTTCTCATCATGTATTAGTCAAAACATATTCTTTCTCATGATTGGTAATAAGAGCTTCCATTTCATTTTTTTTAAATTTGGGCATTTACAATACTGGTCTTTACCTATAAGAATGCATAATTACAAATAAATTTCACTTTCTATGTGATATTGCATTACATTTGATATTTATTTGTTGTAAGCATATTTTCATGTTTTGATTGAGTTATGGAATTGAATAAAATTATTTGAATTGAATTGAATTGAAAAATTCAAAGAGGTTTAATCGATTTGATTCAACTCACACTAGGAATGGATAAACCAGCATTAGATCAACTGGTGATTGGATGAGTTTTGTTGTATTTACTGTTGAAATTGAGGAGCATAGCCACAGCATTTGTATGGGGAAATGTCTGATTCTGAAGGTTCTAATTGGGAACAATACTACAAAAGAATTCAGAACAAATTAAAATACTGATAATCCCTGTTCTTCAAAACTTGTCTCATTAAAATTGCCACCTTTCTCTAAAATCTCACAATCTTTTGCATATGTCTCAGTGGAACAGTCATCAAAATGTTTTTTTTTTCATCTTGGTATTGTCTTTGTCTTGCTCAGGCTGGACCTGCAGTCAGACATAAATGTTTGAAGGCCTTACTAAGAATGGTGTTCTTTGGCAAGCCAGATCTCCTTAAGGATATGCTGAAGAATCATGCTGTATCCAGGTAAGAAATGGTCACCAGTCTCATGTTTTTTTGTCTTTTTCATGGTACATGTACTTGTCAGGAACACGGGATGTTGAGAAAATATTTTTAAAAATGCTTATTCTCATCATGGGCCACGTCTTATAAAGAGTTACGATTAATCACAACCATGTACATTCGAGATAGGAGACTTGTGATTGTTTGGAGGACTTGCGTTTGATTCGGATCAATCGCAACCCTTTACAAGCTGGGGGTCATAAGATCTCAAAATGATACAATATAACATTTGTGTTTCTTGAATGCTGTCTGTCTTTCTTTTCCAATGAGATTGAAAGATTTGAAACATTAAGGCTTCTTGAGCAGCAGAGGGGAGCCTTATTGCTTTTAGGTGCAAACTGAGTTTTGGTTTGTCAAAGACATGCCAGGTTTCACGACCAAGATATTGATGTTATAAGGCCAATGTTTTCGCTAGCCCGTCGCTTTGAATGACTTTTAAAACCGAGTTAGCAAGGATTTGGATGATGAAAATATACTGTTATTACGGTGAGATTTTTGTCTTCTATTTCGATCTTACAGTCACATAGCAGCCATGCTATCGTCTCAAGACCTCAAGGTTGTCGTAGGTGCTCTTCAGATGGCTGAGATCCTCATGCAGAAGCTCCCGGAAATCTTCCACATCTACTTCCGCAGAGAAGGTAAGTATCACTCCCCAGAGGTTTGACAGGATTGTTCCAATACTGTATAAGCTGATATTTTCGCGTACAGATATTTTCGTGAATGACAGGCTAAGAGACATTTTCGTGGGTGGTTGCTTTCGCGAATGACACTTTTGCAGTACTAAGTACTGTACTGTACTTCCGTATTAATTCACTACGCCATGCCTACACGCCATGCTACACATTCCATCGGAGAAGACACACCTCCCTGACCAGAGTTAGCTTGTGCGACATGCATACACAAAACATATCACACAGCATCGCATCGCATCGCACTCGCACTACAAGCACTCCATCAGCACATAGGGCGCTCGTTAATGCCAATATGGGAAACCCCACTATAGGGAATTCCCGCCAGTGGCGATGACGTAGTTTTTGAAAGCACATGTCATAGTACTTTATTTTCGTGTGTTGATAATTTCGCGATAATTTGTAATTTCGCGAAAATTCACGAAAATAAAACCCTCGCGAAAATAACATCTTATACACTATACAGGATTTTTCATTCCTGGGGACCTAGCAACGAGGAATCCCATTAACCTGTTATTATTAATGAATGAGCTACAATATTTGGAACCCAGTCTGCATATATTACTTGTTGTTATGTCGGGCAAGTCTTAGGCAAGCTTGTGGGTTGTCAAGAACAACCTCTCTTTAAACAGTATGTATACAATTTGGATATGTTAGTAAACTGGGCTATTGCTTGGAGATTGCACTCTGGTGTGAAATATTGTGGACATTCAGATAGTGTTTTAGAGTATGAACTATTATCTTGATGATAAGAAAATGATCTTTTATGCTATGTGCGAATGAATGGATATAAAATGATCTGAAGTTTAGTACCTAGGTTTTCAAGTTTTTGAGGTCTCGGTTAATATTTGTCTAAAACATTTGTGCCTTGAAGATAAACTTGAGTTCTGGTAAATATAGCAAAAAAATTCTCACCGAATCCAACACAAATTACACTGAATGTTTAAGATTACAAATAAATGACATGTGCCAAACAAATTTGGTAGAAAATCTATAGTGGCTGAGTAATAAACATAATAAGATTAGGAAATCCAGGTGAGTAGGTCTGACACCATGTCCTTAACATAGGTCACTATGTGCAAATGGGAGTTGTGGTTTTTATCGAGGATGTTACCCAGTANCCTTAGGCAAGCTTGTGGGTTGTCAAGAACAACCTCTCTTTAAACAGTATGTATACAATTTGGATATGTTAGTAAACTGGGCTATTGCTTGGAGATTGCACTCTGGTGTGAAATATTGTGGACATTCAGATAGTGTTTTAGAGTATGAACTATTATCTTGATGATAAGAAAATGATCTTTTATGCTATGTGCGAATGAATGGATATAAAATGATCTGAAGTTTAGTACCTAGGTTTTCAAGTTTTTGAGGTCTCGGTTAATATTTGTCTAAAACATTTGTGCCTTGAAGATAAACTTGAGTTCTGGTAAATATAGCAAAAAAATTCTCACCGAATCCAACAAAAATTACACTGAATGTTTAAGATTACAAATAAATGACATGTGCCAAACAAATTTGGTAGAAAATCTATTGTGGCTGAGTAATAAACATAATAAGATGAGGAAATCCAGGTGAGTAGGCCTGACACCATGTCCTTAACATAGGTCACTATGTGCAAATGGGAGTTGTGGTTTTTATCGAGGATGTTACCCAGTATTTTTTTGTGCGTTTGTTTTTATTTCACTGGTTCAAACAACCAATCTACTGCAGGATAAACAATCCAGAATAAATCATGGCAATTTTTTCTCATAATACAATTCTCATTCCAGAGCTTAAGATTAGCTTTAAGCCTGCTCTAAATTTGGTTCTTGTGTTGTCTTCTAGAGGATTAGTTGCCAGGAAAATTATTCTGCACATTATTAGATGTGTTATGATTGTTTTCTTTGTTAATGTTTCCTGTAGATGATGTCATTTGTACCTCAAAATTAAAATATTATTTTGCTGAGATGCATTTTTATGGCATTTGAACTTTGACATCTTTCTCCTAGGTGTGATGCATCAAGTGAAGAACCTAGCCGAGGCCACCATCACGGCAGACAGTTCTCCTCCCATCAAGGACAAGTTCCCCATCTCCAAGGTCACGGCCGCCGACCCTTCCTCCTCCTCCTCAACCACCCCAGCATCATCTGCCTCCTCTGCCTCCTCGGCGTCGTCCGCGTCATCTGCATCGTCGGCAGCTTCGTCTGCTTCATCCACCCATACCCCATCACCCAGGGATACCATCAACATCAACGTGGGCTTAGATTCGGATGGTGTACCTCAAGGGTAAGTTTTTGTCACCTTATTAGTAATTAAGTAATTACATCTTCATACATAATTTTTTCAAAAAAAAAAATGCAATGGGTCAAACCTGCTTTAGTGACCACCTGGCTACAAAGACCACATTTTTTGTTTTCCTTGAAAATGGTTTCTCATTGAAACATGTACTGAAGGAACCTGTCTACAAAGACCACTTTTTTTGTGTTTCCCTTGGGTGGTCGCTCTATACAGGTTTGACTGTAGTAGTATTATCTATCTATCTATCTATTTCTTGAAGCTGGGTAAGCCAGTTGACTTGTGCTCATGATTTAGTGTTTGTTAGCTTATTAGTAATACAATATCTTCTGTACCTACATGTAGTTTTCTCAAAGGAAGAGGCAATAGATCAATTACTATTTATTTTGCTACACGAATAAGAATAACTTTCCATACTAAATGGCGCGGTATCAGGACAGAATCAAACTGAGACATGTTGTACAAAGATGAGATGTCACAGAACTTGACCCCACACTTATGATGCCAAAGCACATGAAGATAAATGATTTTTTTATTGAACGAAAGGTCAGATTCAGGCTCTTTCGGTGTTTAAGTATTGAATGTTTGGCCGTTGATTTTAAATGTAAGATAACAAGTTACATCTTATTAGAAGTGGAGATTATGAGGGCCTCTTACAATTACAGCTCAAGACTCTTGAAGGGGAGGGGAGGGGGGGGGGGGTTGAGATTCAAGAATACAAGAATAAGTCTGCCAGGTTGTGGATTTTAGAGTCTATCTGCACTAGTTTGCCCAGGAGGGATTAGACCTCCCTGCGTGGTCCTTGTCAGGTGGTTGTCTCATCAAATCAGCTCTCAATTAACATAAGAAAATGGGGGACCAATGGGTACCACTTAGGCATTGTTTGCTATATAGAGGGCCCAAGTAGTGCAGTCCCACTTTAAAAGAAATATATGCTGGTTATTAGAATAGACCATTAATCCATTCATCTTGCTTTACCTTCATCACCAGACGTCTGAGCGATGCCTTGAAGCTGAAGCGAGCGACCAAGCGAGGGCCGGGCCGCAAGAGCAACCGCTACGCCAGCAACGATGACTCGCCGTCCCAGGGAGGTCATGGCCACCACTACGAGGCCATCGACACCCCACCAGGCAGACTGAGTGCGGTGTCTGTCCCCATGCCCCCCTCCTCCAGGGCTGTTGGGAGCCCCAGTGGGGGCAGGACGGGGGTCAGCAAGGGCAAAGGCTCTACAGGTTGGTCGATGTTTGAAGATGGATATATGATGATTATCTATGATTGTTTCACCTGCCTGACTTCTAAGAAAGCTAACAACCATTGAACCGACTGCTCAAGTCCTATGAGTCCTGTGAAATATAAGTGGATGCCTGTGTCTAGGCCATCACAGTGAATAAGTTACGATTTCAGTTTTAGGCAGTTTTGGCCGGATTGACACACCAACTTTGTATCCTTGACAGATTTGCAGTTTGCTTTGCATGATCATTGCTGCCAACTATTCCTGTTTTGTAGAAATGATTCCTATGGTTTTGCCTGTAGACTAGTGTTAGTATCACTAAATTCCTTATTTTGTACTGAAACTTCTGTGTAAAAGTATTCAAAGTAGACTACATTGAATTTCTTAATTTCGCATTGAGAGATTCTTATTTTTTTCTATGGAAGGTTAGCAAGTAAGCATTATTCTGAGGTGACATAATTATACTCTAACTGAATCTGCAACTTCTAAAGCCATAACTGTTCTCGTTTTTTTGGTCTTCTAATACATGCAGGCAAGATGGTCAGCGGGTCCACCTCCTCACGTTCTTCCTTCCTGGCCAGTCTCAACCTCTCGCGCTGGGGCAGGGGCGCGTCCAACTCGCCCTCCTCTGCCAACACCACACCGAGCAACGCCGCCTTGGGTAGCGACCACCACCACCACCACCACCATCACCATCACCACCATCTGCACACCGCGGCGGGGCGCGAGATGGGCCTGCAGAGGGGCGGAGCCGGGGGAGGAATGGGGTACGGGTCGGACAGGATACTTGGGCACGGGAGCGAGAACCTCCTAGGGGTGCAGAAGGATGCCAGCGGATCGCAAAAGGAAAAAGTCAGGGCCTGGATCAAGGAACAAGGTACGACCTTTCCGCCCCCTGATGAGCGAGACGAGACATTCCACATTTTAGTGGTTTGGCTCAATAACTTTTGATTTGGGGCTTTAAAATCTTTACAAGATGCAAAATGCAAACTTTCTGTTCATAATTGGGTTCATATTTGTTACATGACCATATTACGTTTGATGCCAGGAATTTAGAAACGGGAGTAAAGTTTGTAAATCCTAAATTGGCAACACATTAAGAGGTTCAAGATCTTTTTGTTTTAATTGTTTTAAAATGAAATAAGGCCATTTAAACAAACTTTTCATCATCAAATACGTTACATTTTATTATAAAATATCATTGTAGCGTTAAAAGAAATTGTCATTGTGACCAATTTGAAGAGCAACAGGTGATCAGTTTAGCAATTTAAAAAAATCCAGTCCTGAAAGGGATATTCTATGCCAAACTTTCCTTGTTGAGAAATGCTTTACTTGTATTTGAATTCAACCTTTTGAGCTTGTGTTTGATGTTCTCGTTTTCAGCATCTCAGTTTATACGTCAGTACTTCAGCCAAACGGATCACCAGGGAGAATCGCACCCAGCCCTCACCTTACTCAATCAGCTCTGTACCAATGCAGACAAACTGACACTAAAGGTAACCACTCTCGGTCTGTTCAGGTCACAGTTTTAGTTTTAGTAACAGTTTAGTTGATGATGGTTATGATTCACAGCATTTGCATGGTGCCATAGTTCATCAATAGGTATTACTCCATTTTCATAATGAAATCAGAAAATTTGTTAGGTCGTTTACCTGACTACTAACTAAGCATGCATGTGTATGCTTGTAGTAAGCAACCAAGGGGACCGACGGCTTTAGGTCCTCTCCGAGGGACTTGGTAATGAGGATCAATGACCTAATAACTACTTTTTCGATGACATCATCTTATGTGGAGTATGTGTATTCACAATGACTTTGCATTTAATAAAGCATATCTTATCACCTCAGCTATTCAGGCAAGCCAATCAGCAAATTTGACCCCTGTTGACCCTTGATTTTTGGGGAGGGGGTGCAGGGAAAAGGAAGTTTTAAATTGATTTTGTCCAATACTGCAAGAGAAAATGATGGTTTGGTTTCCTTTATATTTGTATTCTACATTCATTCACCTTTTTATTGATATAAAATCGTCTTTTCATTTAATAGGGTTTTTAAAGGTGCTATGTCCCATTTGCAGGCCAAAAAATTGAAAAAGTTCAATTCCGACTGCATTTGAAAGATAATACTAATTTAGAACTTCCCTAAAAAAGGTGGGGCTTGAAAATGTCTTCAAGTGGAAAAATATCTACTATTAGTTGTCAAATCGACTTTAGGGCTATAGAGCCCAAAATTAATGGTCTTGATTTTCAGACAATTGTACCTAATTGTCATACTTTTTATGCTGCGCAAAGATTCAATCAGTTTAATCTTGGCCATCACAAGAAGTGGGTTATTGATGTAGACAAATGCTCATGTACCCTTTACAACTCAATTACCAAAGAAGAAAAAAAGCCAGTCAGTCACTCAATAGTGTCTGACAGTGAAGTCTAGCAAGTAAACGGGTTTCCTTTCATAATTTGAATATAAGGACACTGCTAACGTTTAAATTTCACAGATAGGACATAATAATAATAATTACAGTGCTTATATAGCGCCTAACACTTACTTTGTCAAAAGTCTCTAAGCGCTCTAAAATGATGCAGCATATTTACCCTGGCTTTAGCAGTGCAGCTGTTACGCGCGCTGCGTTTCGAGGAATAAATTCCTACCAGGTACCCATTTACTTCACCTGGGTGGAGTGTGGCAAATGTAGATCAATGTCTTGCCAAAGGACATAAGTGCATACGTGACATATTCATAATTCCTGCAAAATTCTACAACATTTGAGGTTGACTGCAAAAGGGACATAGTACCTTTAACAGTTTGTGAAAATCTTATTCTTTTACTTGAGTAAAAACAGTCTTCCTTCACACTAGTATCATCTTGACCCCTCGATAAATGACCGATTCCTTCACAACCCTTTCGTCTGTATTTTTCCTTACCCAGAGTGATGAAGGCTGTGAAATGCTGCGGAGCATCGCAAACATCCTCACCAATTCGGACATCTCCGCCTTTGAGATCCTGCACAGCGGTTTGGTGGTCAAACTCTTGGACTACATGACCAGCAACAGTGAACACAACGCCGTCCCAAGAGATTTTAGACTGCAACGTTTCCTGCATATATTCCTAGAATGCCCAGTGAGTATTGGTTTTAGTTACTGTATTTCATCCATCGGGGACATGTTAATGTCACCCTGAATTCATGCGAGCTTAAGCCTAGTGTTAAAAACTAAAAAAACAAAAACATTTAAGACAGTTGTGGATATGTTCATGTAATATGTCAAAATTAGAAAGGACAAATCTGAGAAAAATTAAAACTGGAAGTCAACTTGACTTTTGCGATGAAAAGGTGCACACAGAATAGCAATTAAGAGTTATTGTTCATAGGCTCGTATTTGATTAATGCCTTTGTTGTTTAATTTTATTTGAATGAGGTAAAGAAAAGTAATTAGGGAAGCCCTCATGAAGATTCTGTTTCAATAAAGTTATGTACATTTGACGAGGAGTTTCAAAAGCATTGAAGCAGCAGATAGTGCGATTTAGAAGATAGTTTCAAAACTTATCCCTAGACAGATTCTTATTTGATCAATCCTCTGGCTCATGCATTTGGCCTTTGCTTTAAGTTTGCATTTTACCTTGGCTAAAACGAGACAAGGAATAAAAACTTATGATGTTTTGTCTTCTCTGAATGATAGGCTCCAGGCAGTCCTCCTTTCACCTCACTGGAGATCCCTGAGAGCGCGCCCTTCGCTTCCCTCGTCTACAAGATCAACGGCTGCATCAGCCACCTAGAGCAGTTCCCGGTCAAGGTTCACGACCTCCCCGGCGCCGGGGGGTCATCGGGGGGCACCAGGGGCTCCCAGGCCCTCAAGTTCTTCAACACCCATCAGCTCAAGTGCCAGCTGCAGAGGCATCCCGAGTGCACGAACCTGAGGCAGTGGAGAGGCGGACCGGTCAAGATCGATCCGCTGGCCCTGGTGCAAGCCATCGAGAGGTACCTCATGGTTAGGAACTATGGACGCATGAGACAGGTCAGTGATGATATCCTTGTTGGTTCTTAAGCTTTTCTTTCTTGCAAGACACTAAAGGCTTGTTCAGATGTGACAGTAAACAGCTACAAAAAAAACACTGTTTTGTTTTGATGTGTAAATGAAAGGCAACTGCGGTCACCAAAAGTCCTGCTTGTTTTCACTGAGATTTGTGTTGAAAGATAAGAAATGTGAAGCGTACCAAACCTTACGACATAACAAAAACATTATACAAAAAAAAAAAATGTCACAGTTTTTATTGCATCATATCTGAACGAGGCCTAATGCTATTGCCCTTGAACAGGGTATTGGTATAAAAATGGGAGAGTAGTAGTTCATGGGTATGAATTTAAGTTCCAGCTTTGCTAATGCTCATGTCTCTCATGACATTGATGTCACAGATTGGTATTTTAGCAATACAAAGACAGCCTTTGTAAAGCAAGGGTAATCGTAAGAAATGTCTCTTCAAATTATCATTGTGTTCTCATTATTTCATTACATGAACAAAACATCTGTCAAAGATGACGTATTGTATAGACTGATTTTGAACCTTCGTACATTATGTGTAATATAAGGAAAGCAAGTCTTAGGTTATCCTGTTGAAGACTGTGTGCTAAACTAAAAATGATCATTTAGTTCCCTTGAAAAAGACAGGGATTGTTGGTCGCAGCAACATAATGAGTTACCAATTGAATATCCTCCTGTGTTATCTTTTCAGGATGATGAGGATAGTGATGATGATGCATCGGACGATGAAATTGATGAGTCTGTGGTAAGTATACTTGGCTACCTCCAGAGTGCAGTTGTAAAAAAAATGTAATATGATATAATGCAAAGTTATGAACAATGTGTGGCATCATCTGTTTGATCTTCTCTTTTTCTTCAAGTTTGAGGGCTAGTCCTTTGTACTTTTGAACATCCAGTGTTTTTTATTTTTATTATAAAAATATTCTGCTTTTATATAGCACACATTACATCGATTACAACGATGTGTCCGAGTGCTTCACAGATATATCATTATCCCGGTCATCAGATTTAGGCTTACTCCACACACAATGTATGCACATTCTCCACTCCCTTGGGATTATGTGAGAATGGACTCTCTATCTTTATCAGAACTTCAAGATAACTTAAACAATAACCCATCTTCTCTGTTAATGATTGCAGGCAACGGCCTTCTCCAGCTCCAACACCAACATCAAGCACAAACTCCAGTTCTTGATCGGAGAGCAGGTCCTACCGTACAACATGACAGTCTACCAGGCTATCAAGCAGTTTGGTAACGCAGCCAGCGCATCGGAAGACGATCGGGATACCGACGATGAGAGCAACCCGCTGGGAAGGGCAGGTATCTGGATCAAGACACACACGATATGGTGAGTTACGTTATTTTATGATTTGATTCAGAGGTTTAAGTAGTGTTAGTAGTGTAACATTTTTTCATCTTATGTGAAGGCAAACTGATCCTATTTTAAAGTGCAGATAAAGTCAATTTAATATTCAATTCATATGTCTCACATAATGATTAAATATCATTGCTATGGCATGTTGCATATCCATTAAAAATATCGTGATTACATGCATGTGCTCATTGCTCCCATAAATGTATCTCCAAGAATTCAACATCATGGTCTAAAAATGACTCTTCCTCACATATTTAATTCTAGTATCTGGTTGTTTTAGTCATGACATGAAAACTATCTGAAATGTGTCCATCCATTTAAAATAATATCTCTGAAATTAAACAACTAAAGAAGCTTACACTCCGGTATCAGGATTTTAAAGCCCCACTACACTACTTATAGCTAATTGCGCCCTCTATATAGCAAACAATGCCAAATCTGTGCCTGTTGGTCCACAATGATCCCCCTTTTCTTATGTTAATTGAGAGCTGATTTGATGAGATAACCACCTGTCAGTGACCCGGTGTCAGTGACTTTGCAGGGAGGTCTAATCCCCCTGGCCAAACTAGTGCAAACAGGCTTTAATACCATTTTCTTGATCATGAAATTTATTAGATATTAAAAACTCCAGATCATTAAGCGTGCACAAATTGATTTACACTTTCCAAAATCTGTATCACTTTAAAAGAGTCAACAAAAACTATTCATTGAGACTTTGTAGATTATAAGTAAAAAATTACACAACAGAAATAAAATCATAACCTGCGAGATTTGCCCTTCCTCAGGTACCGTCCCGTCCCAGAGGCCGGTGCGACCGCCACCCAGAAGTCATCGGCATCGAACAGCAGCATGACCACCACCACCACCTCCACCAGGAAGGGCAAGGGAGGTAGCTCGTCGAAGTCCTCTTCCAAGGGAAGAAAACATGACGAGATGTGGATGGGTATGTATAGACCAAGTCACATTTAAAGCCCCACTGCACTACTTATAGCTACTTGTGCCCTCTATATAGCAAACAATGCCTAATAGGTGACCATTGGTCCCCCATGATCCCCTTTTTCTTATGTTAATTTAAAACTTATTTGATGAGATTACCACCTGTCAGTGACCATACAGGAAGGTCTAATTCCTCCTGGCCAAACTAGTGCTGATGGGCTTTAAAGGTTTTAAACGAGCAGATTTTATCTAAAAGTTACTTTAGTATAGTTCACGAAGGTTACCTTTCAAGTTAAACAAATTTTGCTGTCTTTGTGGCTTAAGCAGACTTATTTATATGGAAATTATGTATAACTTTTTCCCCCCAAAAATCAATCCATTATGGGAAGCAAGATTACTTGAATGGTGACAAGAGTATTGGATTTCTTTGAAATTACTCCCTCCTTTATGAGGGTATCTGTGATTTTACGGTTATTTGTCATCTTATACAAATAAAGTCTTGGTATTCTGATTAAAAATTAAATAGATATTCCCTAACAAAACGATCAATGTACTTAATCTGTTGGATACAATTTAATTTGAGTCATGTCTAGCAAAGTATTCAACAGGAATTCAATCTGGGAAAAAAATTCTTTTCATTACATTCAATCACAAATCAATAAGCTGAAATTAATGAATAACTAAATGAAATAATAAATAAATTATACTGCAAATTATTTTTTGATGTGGCAAGGAACTTTTGATTTAAACATGAACTTACTCAAGTCTGTATTCTCGTTTAATCGCAGATGGTGTGTGTCCAGTAATACAGAAGGAGCTTCATAAGTACCTACATAGCAATCTACCTGGATCCGTCCCTATCGAAGACCCCTCCTGTGCAGCTATCTCACTACTAAGGGTTCTCTACGGTCTTAGCAGACATTGGAATAATCTTTACCCTGTAAGTACAATGTACGATGTACCTCAACTGCAATGTGGAGGCGAGTTGGCTCAGTCAGAAAAGCGTCAGCCTGTCGGACCAAAGATGTGGGGTTCGAAATCCCACCCAGGTGGATGACTGATGCCTGCGTTGTAAATCTGGTACATGCAGATCAGGGATACTTGATGATAAATATAAAATGTATTCCAAGAGCTTTACAACAAATTGTTTTGGGATAAGAATTGCCAAGTAATTGAATTCGTATGAATTGTTATGCTTGTTTTCTTATTGTTTTATTTAGGGAGCTTTACCGCAGCAGGCAGTAAGTAGCAGTGAGGTTGTGAACAGCAAGCTCTCAGCCAAGGCTAACAGGCAGTTACAGGATCCTTTAGTAATAATGACAGGCAACCTACCTTCGTGGCTCAACGCAGTGGCACAGGCATGGTGAGTGGGTCTTTGCAGTATCATTGGGAGTTTACTTTTAAAGGGAGGTTTGTCAGTTTCCATGTGCAGAAGGTCTTAATTCGCTGACACAAGACTTGGTGAAAATACCATTTATGAGTGAACAAGTCTCGCACGCAGCAAACCTGTGGTCCCATAAAAAAATACCCCCTAGTCTCTCGGAGAGTCTTTGAGGGAGGGAAATATAAGATAATGACATTACCAAATGTGGGGATGGGTGGGAAATGTAGAACATTACATTAGGCCTGTTGGTAATAAAACTGAAGGCTAATCCTGATGATTGACAACACCTGATATTTGGTAAACGCCTGAATGGTGTCAAATTCCCCATGAGAGCCCTCTACTATGCATGTTTAATCGATATGCTTGACATCTCTGCCTTCTCCTTCTGAAGTTGTGCTGAAGACTCTTTATCCTTTGTATAATAAGTATTAAGCTAACTGGGTTGTGGTAGGTATAGTCATTCTGTAATGTCACGATTATGCCCTGTAATATTATCATTAGATGATTGGAGTTGAACATCTTTACTTTTCTTCTTGTTTCAGCCCGTTCCTGCTGCCGTTCGACACCCGTCAGCTCCTGTTTTACACCACGGCGTTTGACAGAGATCGAGCCATGCAGAGGCTGCAGGACAACAACCCAGACATGTCCACATCGGAGAATAGTGAGAGGGTCGCTCCTAGATTGGACAGAAGGAAAGTGAGTAGTGTCTAGAGTTGGGCTTGAACTACTTGGATTTTTTGTTTATTTCCTATGAGTAGAGAAGAAAACAGTATCTTTCCTTTGCATATAATCTGCAACAATAAGTTTTTCAGAATCTGAAGTATAAAGGAACGGTCTGTCATGTGCATTGTGCAGAGCTCATAGTCCATTTTTGAGACGTGGGATCGGTGCGAATTCTTCCAAAATTGGACCGTAGTCAGATCGTGTTGTAGTGTGCTTCGTGCCTTAGGTGTGAACGCATTCGTTTACTTCTATATATTGTTCATGCATTTGTGGTCCTTTTCCCTACAGAGAAGTGTATCGAGAGGAGATCTGTTACGACAAGCCGAGTCGGTCATGGAGGATCTAGCTAACTCCAGGGCAGTGCTGGAAATACAGTATGAAGATGAGGTAAGCTTCTGGCAACTTGATGATATTGAATGTAATGGGGATCGTTGAGACTTTGAGCATGTTCAGTATACCCGCATGATTATAAATATGTATGAGGTCAAAAGGGATGTGGGGTAACATTAATGTGAACATACTGTACATTTAAAATACTTATATTTTAATACTCCTTATGATAAGAGTTGGAATATATAAATGCAAAAAAAAAAAAAAGAAGAAGAGCTGAACAAGCAATTGAATGGATTTAATTTTGATGTATACATGTACATATCGATCACTGGTTATTTCTGTTAAAATTACCATCACAAGATATATTTTGAGAGTTATGTTCAAACTACCTCAAGTTCTTTTTCTTATCTTTGTACAATTTCTAGATTAGGTTGTGTTTATTGATAATTTTTCTTTGTCTTTGAATACGTAGTAAATCTCCACCTTCCACCTCTCTCTCTCTGATTCTTTCGTTATCTCCATGTCTTATCTCTCCCCCTCTCTCTCTCCCTCTTTACATTCCCCATCTCTTCAATGTATATTAAATCTCCATCTTCCTATTTTCATCTCTGATTCCATATCCATCTTTGTATCTGTCTATCCCCCTTCTTTCTTCACCCACCCTCCCACTCCCTCTCTCCCCTTTTCCCTCTCTCTTTTCCCCTTCTCGCTCTCTCTCTCCCTCCCTCCCTCCCTCTCTCTCTCTCTCTCTCTCTCTCTCTCTCTCTCTCGCTCTCTCCCCTTTATTCTATATCCTCCTTACTGATCGTTTCCCACAGGTTGGTACCGGTTTAGGCCCGACCCTAGAGTTTTACGCCCTGGTATCAAGAGAGGTACAGCGAGCCGACCTTGATCTCTGGAGAGGAGAATCGGTTCTTTTACCAGACCCGAAAGGTAAACATTCGTCCTTGACTTGTTTAAAGCCAAACTGTTCTAGAAAGCACTACTGCTAAGACCCCTCTAGCGCCATCTCAGGTCAGCTCTAGCAGTATGGTCCCGTAACTCGCTGCTTCCCTAGCTGCGCTGTTCGTTCTCTCATCGAGTCCTCTGTCTGGGAAGTGGGGGTTGGGTATTAGGTTACGCCATGTCGGCAAGTTATCATTGAGTTGACACTTTGCAATGAACAGTATGTTAACAAATTGTTAGGATTGAGAAGGGTGATAATTCTGTGAAATAGTACAAGATAACTCCCTTCTTCGTCTTCCAAACAGATGAAATGCAATCACTTACTTTAATTTCATGTTTCCTTTCAATCTTTCCCACAGGCAAGCAAGCTGGAGTGAAGTACATCCACTCGCCCCACGGTCTCTTCCCATCACCAATTGGAAGGAACGCCAAGGCCTCTGTGGTCGCTAAGATCAAATCCAAGTTTACCTTTATTGGACGTTTCATCGCAAAGGCACTCATGGACTCTAGAATGGTAGGTACTCTCTCCCTCTTTCTCTTTCTGATTCTGTTACCCTGTTTGTCCATCTGTCTGGCCTCTTCTCTGCATTCCTGAAGTAAACAAGATGATGATGATTATAAGTATTGTTGTTGTTCTTATTATCAGCATCACCATCATCACAAATATCATGACAATGTAGACCATCACCATTATTATTATTTTTTCAAACCAGATCGATCAATCGATTTTATTTACTGGGTGTAAGCCACAAATACGTTAATATCATTAAAATTTCTCCCAGGAAGCATTACATTTATAAAAAATTATTATTATTGTCATACATTATACTTTATTTTTTAGTATCATGCCATTATCGTTTTTTGTCGTGCCCTTAGATTGACATTCCACTTAGCCTGCCATTTTTCAAGTGGCTCCTGGGGCACGAGGCTTCGCTGACCTCGTCTGACCTTCAGTTCATTGACCGCACCTTGGCCCGATCCTTCCAACAACTTGAGGAGCTTGGTCAGCAGAAACAACGGCTGGTCAATGACCCCTCTCAGGTGAGCCAAAGGAACACTCCTTGGAGATGAATTGTACTACATAATCCAAGAACATCAGTGAATAAAGATGTACATGTACTAGAGCTTTTTATCTTGTACTTATCAGAGTAAACAGCAATAGTGAACAGAAATTATTATTTATTATTTCTTGACTGCTGCAAGTCTCTAGCTTTCCCTAAAGTCATTAGCATAGATGGTAGCCATGTGGAGGGGCTATATGGCTAGACTTCATGCTGCCTGCATCACGTTCAATGAATATTCAATAGAATTGTTTTTCATTCTATGCTTCTTGAATATGTATTCAATGAATGTATTTGATCTTTACACCTAGACTGCTGCTAGTCTTCAGCTTGCCCTGGAGTCATTGAGCATAGACGGTAGCCCAGTAGAGGAGCTGGGGCTAGACTTCACGCTGCCGGGCTATCCTCATATAGAACTGAAGAAAGGAGGCAAGGACATCGATGTCACCATTCACAATATAGATGAGTACCTCAAGGTAAGACTGAATGAATTTTCAATATCTCATGATTAATGCTTTATCAAATAACATCATAATTGACATGCAGTTAAACAGAATAATGTGTGTATCAATGCATGCATCAATATCCGTGTCATTAAAATCTATGTGTATTTCATTGCATCATGATTTTGTAAGCGCTAGAGAAACGCATATGCACATCTCAAATTTATGCGCATCTCAAATTCTTTTTGAGCGTAGGCGTTGAAGGAAATAATGATGAAAGTTCACATCTTACCTGTTTTATGACATAGATTAATGTACACGTATTGTGTGTTTTCTTGTTCTTCAGCTTGTTGTTCGTTGGACCCTGAACGAGGGTGTATCCAGGCAGTTTGAAGCTCTCAAAGATGGATTTCAGTCTGTGTTCCCTCTCTCTCATCTGCAAAGCTTCTACGGAGAAGAGGTAGGTCTTGTGCCAACAGCAATTAATCCTTTCAGGACAGGATTCAAATTGGCAACAGTAATATTTTTCTGTTATTGCTACATTGTTAAAATAAATTTGAATGTAAATGTAAATTGACTTCTACTTTGATTTTGTATTTCACACCCATGACAAGATGCTGTTTAGATTTCTTTATTTTGTTAACTGCTGCATTTATTAATGAATAATTACTGCATTTTTATTGAATTTGCAGTCATATCCAAGATAAAATGTGAAAAGTTGCATCAGCTAATGAGAACTTGGAAGGTATTTATTTTCAAAACCAAATTTTGTTTGTTTTGTTTGTTGACATTTCAGTTGGATCAGCTGTTCTGTGGGAATCGTAGTGAGCCTTGGGATATCAAGACATTAATAGAATGCTGCAGACCTGATCATGGCTATACACATGATAGGTAAGTTTCTTCTTAAGTTTTTTGTAGTTGATAGACTTTGATTTATAGGTATATGACTGAATGATTTGCTGTGCATCTTCGTCAGAGATGCGTTTGAGCTTCACAAAAGTTTCATGCTGTATAGGGCTGCTCTTGATCACCTTTGATTTCAACATCCTGTGGCGTGTTTCCAAAGATCCCAAGTTGAACTTAACTAGTTGCACTCAAACATTGTGGAGAGCCAGTTCAAGTATTTTAGACTTTTCATAAATTCCACATCAAAAACATGATAATAGAAAATATGATAGATTTCAATTAACATTTTATGCCTTTTTCTTCTTCAAAGATGCTAACCTCTTTCCATAATTGTCAAGTTCAACTTGGGATCTTTGTGATACACCCCCATGGTCCTGCGATCTATTCATTAAAAAAAAAAAGGGTACAAATTATAGATTTTATCCTTTATGGTCATGTACTGATGCGAACTGTAAGATTTGTGAGAGTTCAATCTAACAGTAATTGTCAAGAACTAGAATATTGATACAAAGGATATTGAAACTTTTGCAACACTTGTGAGTGGCTGAGGTTCACTAAAATGTTGGAAAATGATTGAATTACACTTATCACAACATACATTTGAAATAGCTTTCATTAGAGGAGGCGCGATAGCTCAGTGGTTTCATAAACCGGTGACCCGGGTTCGAAACTTAAGTCGATGCGCTAGTGCCCTTTGGTAAGGCATTAACCCTCATTACCAGGTCCCTCGGAGAGGACCTAAAGCTGTCGGCTGTCTGGTTGCTTACAAGCATTTATGGTTTCTGAGCAGTCATGTAAAATAACCGCTACCACTACATTAACCATTGGCAAATGTTTCTTGTTTGAGATTGAACAATCAGATGATTTTTACGAGCTTTTCTGTCGAGTTCTTTCCACAAATTCAAAGCAATTAAAATTGATGCAACTCATAATTTCTATGACTAATCCTACCTTATTTGACAATATTCTGTATTGAATGCTGTCTTATTTTTTTTTTATTTTTTTTTACAGTCGCGCTGTGAAGCTATTATTTGAGCTCATGGCATCGTACACAGACAGTCAACAGAGGGAGTTTCTTCAGTTTGTCACTGGAAGCCCCAAACTCCCCGTAGGAGGTATGAACAGAATCACTCTCTCAGTATAACTTTGATGTGAAATAAGGGTCTTGTTAGCAGGTATCTGAACGGATAATAAAGGTCACACGAAACTCAACAATTAAATTATTTTCACGAGTGTGCAATATAACATCCTTTTTTGGCGTGGGAAGAAGCGTACAAAAGTGAATTGGACTGCGCACCTCTCTACCCTCCGCGTAACCATTGCTTGCATTGTCTAAGCTGTGCGCATCTGAAGCATTGTCAACCTGAATGTTATCAATCTGGCTTGACCCAAATAGAGAAAGTCACGAGATAGCAAATACCCTCAATTTTATATAAGAGATATTGCATGCATTAATACATTCCATTCTTCTGTATAGCTCATATTCAAGAAACAAATGATGGATTTCAACCTGTAATATATGCTCGTAGTACATGTATACTGTACTATTCTACCTTTTCTAAGACTTTTAAAGTTTTTTCTATGCCAGTTCATAGCATATTACATTGGAATATGTTTAAAGCACTCAAAATTTGATATATACACGTAGTCCTGTTTGATCCTGTTCAAATTTCATTTACATTGCCATGATGTTAACAGAATTATTTTGATGAGAACATAACCCTCTCCATTTGACACCTTCCTTACTCCCTCCAGGTTTCCGTTCCCTGAACCCTCCTCTGACGATCGTCCGTAAGATGTTTGAAGGCTCCGAGGACCCGGACAAATTCCTTCCCTCTGTGATGACTTGTGTGAACTACCTGAAGCTCCCTGACTATACCTCCATGGAAGTCATGGCGGCCAAGCTTTCTGTAGCCACGCGAGAAGGACAGCAGTCTTTCCATTTATCATAACCAAGGCTCTTAGAGGGGAAGGGAAGGGAATGAGCTCCCGGACTGTAGCACCTAGACGGCTGCTAAGGCTCTCTGAAGCCATACGAGAAGGACATCGGTCTTTCCATTTATCATAACAAAGGCTCCTTGGAGGGGAAGGGAAGGAGCTTCTTGACTGTAGCACTGTGACGGCTGCTCGCTTTTTGAAGCCATATGAGAAGGACTACGGTCTTTCCATTTATCATAACCAAGGCTCCTTGAGGGGAAGAGAAGGAGCCCCCTGGCTGTAGGCTGCCCAAGACAGCTGCTGAGCTCTCTGTCGCCATTTGAGAAGGACAATGGTCCCTCCTTTTATCATAACGGAGGTTTCCTGGATGGACACAGGGGAGCCATGTGGAGCCAGGGAAAAGACTGTATTGATAAGGATCCTACACAGGAGGAGCACAAGCTGTCATCCATAACGTTGATGCAAGATAGAAACGTGATCCTACATGTTCACATCGAGATACGGAACGAGTTGGATGTGTGTGCTTCGCTTTAAATGGGAGCATGTTCCCATTGGTCTAGATTGGAGCGTTTTCTCGGTGAGAATGTGCTCCCATTAATTCTATACAATATTTGAGCATGCTCTTATGTGTGTTCGTCTTTTTAGTCCTCTATATAAAGATGGGTGTGTTTCCATTCATCCCCTTGCAAGACGGGGGCATGTTCTCACTTTCTAATTGAACAATACAAGCATTGTCATTAACTGGGTTGCTGCAGTCATGCTAAAGTATGGATCATATTAGCTTATATACAGGCCAAATCGATTATGTATTGAGTAAAAATTCAATACTACATTTTACTGTATACTCAAACTTTTATATTGTAATTGGCACTCACTACAGAAAGCGTTAAAGAAATTGACGACTTATGATGCCATGTGGATTAGAAAGCTATGTAATCGAAAGTGATTTTTGCTTTAGAATTAATAAATGCAGTTTTTAATCTAATCCAGGGAAAAGTACAGAATTATTTGATATTTGCAAAGAATTGTAATTAAAATACATATTTTCTTTATTTGTTTATTATTCAAGATGTACGTACATTGCACATTTAAAAAATAAAAACAAACAGGATTCAATGAGTCGATTTGTACGCTATCATATATCACTAATATAGGGATGCCAGTTTGCAGGCAATAGCCTGAATTCAGGCCCTGGCAAGTTATTTTCAGACCATAGTTTAGGCTTTTTTTGTGTACAAAATAGCTCATTCTAGGACATTTTCAGGCCCTCTGATCAATTCTAGCTGGCATCCCTGCTAATATATTGATAATGATTCATGGCAGGTGAATGATGTATTATACTTGTACACCAAAGAATCTAAATACAATGTAACTATCCTGCACTCAACAATATTCACAATATAGTTATTTTTTTAAATGTATTAAACCTACAGTAGTTGCTCAAGGTTTCCCCTTAATGGACCTTCAATTGGTATATTTGCCTTACTTTTGCTATAATGCATTTCCACATTTGAAGGTACTGTTAGAACGATATTTTTAGGCGTGTTTAATGACTTCAAGGGGAAGTCTAGCCTGGTATTATGTTGATTTGAATAAAATCATAGAAACTAGTCCGTGAATGTTTGAAAACAAATTATTAAGAAAACAAGCAAGCAAGTTTGAAGATCACCAAGTACTGCAAATTGGCAACGTTGTGGTTTTTCATTACAAAGCACTCTTCTTTTTATTTAAAAAAAAATGTAATTAGTTTCCTTTTTTCTTGAAGAATAATTTGGCTTCAAAACTGCTGAAAAAATACATGTTCATCTTCGGAAACTCTTTGTGGTATTCCTTTGTTAAATACATTTACCTTAATGCAGGGCTGTTGATATTTTGAAAATTGGCTGATGATCAAACAAACAATGAAAGAATGAATGAAAAAATGGATTGATAGATAGATAGGTAGATACATACATACCAGGTACATGTAGATATAATATAAATTATAAATGAATAAATACATAGATAAATAGATTTAAATGGATAGGTACTTGCCACAGATATCATATCGTTGCCAATTTGTGTAGTGATCTTCAAAACTTCAAATCTTGTTACTCTTGCTCAAATTCCACTGGCCGATCATAGATGTTCCTGCTTTTAGACTTTCCCTCAAATGCTTGGTTTAGAATTCAAACTTCATTAAGTTGGTTGATTATTGTAGCAGTGAAATCATGTTTTTATTTTGCACTGGAAGGCCTTTTATTTGTTCAATGTTTGAACAATTTGTTCATGTTAAGAATAATCGCTGTTATATGCTTTGTAAAGCCTTCATAAAGAAACGATATCTTTGTTCATGTGCTTACACAGTATATGGGAACCACTGTGCTAATGTCCATATGTGACATTAGTGCCATATCTGGTTCCTTAGCTCTGGTTTTATGTTGTATTAATAACATGTAATGATGCATGTTTTTGTCCTTCATTCATCCTGATCCGATGACTTGCAATTTTTCATTTTTTGTTCCAAACCTTCCGGTTTTGACAAATAAATATTAATCATAAAATTCAACATAGCTTACAACAAATAGTTAAAAAATGCAAATTAATGGAAGTCCGAGTCGCTTAACAAATTTGATTAATTAACTGTAAACAAAAAAACACCAAGTAGAGGTTGAGATACAGTATCTGGGCCTTGCCTTAAAAAAAAATGCTGCGATTGATTCAAGCCAGTCTGTACCATTTAAAGATAAAGGAGTTTGTAAGTTTGCGATTGAATGGAACAAAATTGTCAATTGAGATCAACTGCAACTCTTCATGAGACAGGCAGGGCCCTCGTCTGTTAGGAATTTGATTGATCGTGTTGCCCCACATGTGCTTTTCTCTGTGGTACTTTTTTTAAGAAAAGGATAATATGGAGATTGTAAGTGTCAATGGAGAAAGATGAAAAACGCTTTTATTCTGTATTCAATACAGTTTTCAAAGTCACGCTGTGATTTTTGCACTTCAGTTGCACATCGTTCATGAAGAAATGCACAAAACGATTTCTGTATTCACTTTTTCACTTCCATCAACTGCGGCACACATGTACACGTGAAATGAGTTGTTTTCCACGCTAGAAGCATCATTTTTGTACACATTTTAACATCTAATTGTTTTGTATGGTGTATTCCCACATGTACATGCTCATTTTGTTGGTTTAATGTTGCCCCAAAAGGAAACTAGCACAGTCATGCTACATTTACTTGGTTATTTTAATTCCTTCATGATTCACATATGTGTTGCTAGGTCAGGGCAGAGCTCAGGTAAGGTCCTGAAAAGTAATTTTTGTTTTAGGCTCGTTATTTGCATTTTGCAATGTGTTCAAGTTGTATAGAGAACATATGATTAAGAACCACACATTGCAATATTTTGATGCTGTAAACTATTTTTGTCCATCAAAATTTATGAATGAAGCCTTTAAGAAAAATGTGACATAAATGCATGCTTTGTTTGACCTTTTTTCATTTGCGAACCAGCCATTACCAATATGAAGTATAGAGCTTCATTGGACGAGGATGTTTGAAATAAAAGAATGGTATCAGTCAACTTGATGATACTATGAGGTTACTAAACAATATTCTAAGTGTATTGTATGTGAAAGACGTAATAATTAATACTATGTTCATAGAGAATTATAATATTTAGGATATAAGAATACTAGCAGTATTTCTGTAGAGCAATGATTTCTTTTTCTTTTTTTCTCGCATATTTACATTTCAATTCTCAAGCACTTGTATAAATATGATGAAAATAATATGACGATGGTATTAATGATATATGTGATGAGGCATATGATAGGCAATGGTGATACGATGTATGAGATGACTACATTGATGTGTACACTGAAAATGATACGATAACTACATTGATGTATTACACTGAAGAAATAATTTTTGAAAATAACTGATGTAAACTTTTCCTGTCACTATCTATCGTGAGGTGTATGTTTTTGATGCAATGATGTAAAAGAAATATAACTTTTTTTGTTCTCTCTTCTGTTATTAATGCGTGATAAGAGTGACTTGGTGAACGATGAACATACTAATGAGTTTGTCTAAACTCTGACGGTGGATATTATGTGAAAGATTTAAGTTTTTTTCCTGTTTTTTTGCTATTTTTTTTCATTTCTTCAACCTTTTTCTTATTGATTTTCTGTAAGTTGTCAAGATGCTGTGTAGACTACGATATGAGAAACAAAATGCACTTAAATGGGTTCAATAAAAAAAGAAAAATATGACCAAGTTAAATCTGTCTCACAAGTTGTATATATTTTGTGGTGTTTTGTGAATTTCATATGAAAGAGGAAATCAGTCGCACTGCCGATGAAGACACCATACAGACAACAGATAAAACAAACAAAAATTTACATGATTCTGAATGGCCAAAATTAGTCAATTTGGAGTTTGTTTGGGGGTCTGACTGAGAAATGACATAAGTTGATTGTATAAGAGAGCAAGAAATCAGAGAAAATAGAGAGTGTGAACAAATATTAGATTAAAGGGACTGGGTAACATTGTTGAAGGTTGATGACAAAAATTGCCTAATTTTTGTATAAAATGTTACTTACTATATTCCTTCTTCTGTACTGACCCTCTGACAGGCAAAAAATCCTGAAAAAATTCTCAAACCACAAAGATATCTATGGTTTTCTTTGAAGGCGTCGATGGGAGGCACCCTCTAATAGTGATCAACAGTAAATTCTCCCAACCATTTTTGAATTTTCCCAACCGTTTTTCCATGAAAAAAGACATAAAACATAAAATCTATCAACACTTAAATGTCTGGAATGGAATGTAGAGCCATTTTATTGCTTTGTGAGATTTCCATTCACCTAAAATGTAACTAAATTGTTCTATAGATCTAGATCTAGACCTAGTTGGGAGAATTAAGGAATCGATC
>BEXV01000539.1:41303-59040 GCA_003118195.1 Hemicentrotus pulcherrimus | reverse complement strand
GGGGGGGGGGTCAGGGTGGATTTCCCCTTTAAAACCACATACTGCAAAATGAATAGAAGACATAAAATAATGCATTTACACATATGTTTCTTGTTCTCATAATTTATTATCTCATACACGTACATCTGGAGACAGCACCATTCAACTTTACATTCATATCTTCTTATACAATCGAATAAAAAGAATAAACCAATTCCATAATTTCTCTTTCTCTGTTACAATATATACAAACAATTGAACACAAAATCGTACGATACATCATTAGCTTCTTGTCGAAGTATACAGAGTCATCGAAATAAGAACAATATAAATATTGCGTACTTTCTTGAGAGTTCAAATATAACTTTGGCATTTCATTCTTCTTAATTCATTTCTCCATTCTCTTGAAGTTGATTGTATCGTACAAAAGCCTTTACGAATTTAAGAATGTATAAATATTATCAATTTTTGTTCACGGAATAACGAAGTACCGTACTTGAATACCACTCAAAGAATTTCTAAAATAGGAAGGAGAAGAAAATGAGAGGATCGGAATTTGAAGAAATCCATGCTGAGATGATGGAACTCTCTCATTTTGGGCAGAAGATAAAAGCCCAGTCGATAATAACAGTAACAGAAAATTGAGCTGCTTTTACAAAACTTGGCAGATTATATGTGAATCCCGCTGATTTCCAAAGATACAAATATAGAAATATTAAGGCAACATTGCCATCACATATCACATGTTTCAAAATGTACTTCTATTCTTTCTTGTAGTAAGCAAAAATATACAGAATTTCTGTTGATATTTAAAAGAATTTAGAGCGCAAAAAATTCTTCTAAGCATATACACTGCTTGATAAGTTGATAATAATATATTCATCATTTTTTTATTTCTAGTTCTGCATCTGTAGGCATTTGGGAGTTCACTTTATATTCTATGGGTGGTTCCCATAGATTTATCATGGTTTATATGCATCAGAACTTCTCTGGTTGCTGAACGATTGCAAAGATAAAACTGCAGAGAAAGAAAATACCACTCAAACGAAAAAGTTGTGATTGGGAATGACCCAATAACCTAATGACACTATTTTCATTCATGAAAAACATGAGCTATGATTCAGCTCCGTGTATTCAGGAATATGCACTTCATATATGTGTTCAGAGGCAATGATTGTGTCATTGATCAAATTGAAGCAGAAATACATGTTTGATAATATAAAATAGTTTTAACGGATCAAATCAAGCGTTGAAGTATATACCCGAATACCCAATTATCAGTTGGGGTTTTAAAATTTATCATTTCTGACTTTTATACATTCATACCAATAGTGGTGGTCTTCCAAAAAACAAACAAGAAAACAAGGAAACAAGAAAAACATGTTTATTTGAGCTTTCCATTATATACTGTTTGTATGTTTGGCCCCATTCTTTTTCAGTTTAATTTAAGTTTTCCTTCTTTTGCTGCAGAGATTTAAAATGAATTTCACACTTGTAGAAGCTATACCAACATTTAATTCATTTTACAGAGCAGCTACTGGTGAAACCAATTGCAAGGACTTTAACAAAAAGACTAGAAAAATTAATATCATGCATTAACAATCCATACAGCTTTTGTTTATCCAACCTTAGCATAGCATACAATTACTCACAAAATCTGTGGCATTCAAGTCCAATTCAACTTGGCTAGTTTGAAAACTTCAGAAGAAACCTTGGACTATCTTATATGACACAAATAACTTCAAATGAAGAGGATGCAATACAATGATCTTCAACATAGCACTGAATACCAGTCCATATTAAAGTACACCAAAAGATGACCTTGTTGAGGTCATCATATAAAGTATGTGACACAGGATGACCTTCATGAGGGAGGTCAAAGGGTACTAGCTGTTTAACGATTCTGTGCTGATTCAGCTGCTGCCACCATACCACTGAATAGAGAGTTGGGATTGGCGAGGAGGTTGCTTGGCTTATCGAACTCCGCAACCTGCAGATGAAAAAAGGCAAAGGTTTGATAACGAGTCTAATATGATCAGATAAATTCTCCCACTGTTAACCATATTTAGTTATCCACCCTTAGTGTAGCTTACATTAACTCACACATTATCTGGGATTCAAGTCCAATTCAACTTGGCTACCGGTAGTTTCAAGATATATAGATCATATACGTAAATATATAAGCTGTTTAGAAATAGAGTATTATCAAGTTTAAAATGCATCATTACAAAGAGTCTTATAAGAAACTATTCAAAAACTAAGAACAAGTAGAAAATGTCAACCAACTTTAGAATCACCCTCCCCCCTCCTCCCCCAAGAGACTGGTGACCCTTTCTTACCATTCCATCGTCCATAACCAGTACTTTATCTGAATCAAGGATGGTGTTGAGTCTGTGTGCAACTGTGAGCATGGTACAATCTTTGAATTCTACTCTAATTGTCTGTTGGATCAAGGAATCTGTCTCTGTATCAATGGCCGCTGTAGCCTCATCCAACATCAAGATCTGAAGACAGAGAGTGAGAGAAAAAAAACAAATAAAGACATTGTCGGACTTAAAAATAGGACAAAACAGAATATGTAGCTGCAGTCATGTCCCCATTTCTCATGTCCAATTAATTCCTAATCACATTATAATGTAAGTGTATTTCCTGTGCCCAGTTTAAAGTACTTTTATTACATTATCAATTTTTCAATTAGTTTGCTCCATCTTATCTTATTAAATTATTAGTACAGCATGAACCAGAAAGAATGCTGTGTTCCAGTAAAAAGACTTTATTTTGTATTCTACAAAGTACAAACTATGAAAAAAAATCTAACGGGGAAAGGTCATTTTCATATGCAGCCACTGTTTTATGGAAGAACTTTATTTTATTGAAGCAATTATATGCTTTATCTTTGAACATTAACTGTTAATTTAAGTACCTATTAGGAATTTTTAATATCTTGATTATCTCCTATCGAGTATAAGAGAGTACAAAAATGAATCACAATTCATTCATTTTTTCTTTCACTCACCACTTATTTGTGATCTTCGAAAGAACTCTCTTTCAACCCTTTACACATCATTTGTAAAAAAGTAGGGATTAAGTTGTATTCAAAGAAAGAAGACTGCCCATCAAACAAATTAAGTTTACAGACACATAAATTCATTACAGTCATTAACGACCCATTCTCTTCACTCAGATTTTCAGATGAGACGTGAAAGGAATATAATAATGAGATCTAAAGAAGGCTAACGTCCTTCTAGCTCTAATGCCTCACCTTACTGCCTCTCAGCAGAGCCCTCGCCATACACATGAGCTGCCTCTCTCCTACTGAGAAGTTATCGCCACCTTCTGTAACCGGAGCTTCCAACTGACTCTCAAGCGCACTGATCTATAATGAAGAAAACAGACATAAAATTACTGCTTATTGAAGTGCTGTAGATATAATTGTAAATGTACTTGTCAATAAACATTTACTGAACAGACAATTTATTGTATTAGACCAGTTTATTAATAGACAGGTTTAATAACATAGTCAAATTTTATGCACAATTTTTCAACGAAGGTTGCCCGACACATCAACAAGTAATGTATACAGATTGGATTCTGAGTACTGCAATAATTATAGAAATCAAAATGTTCAATCCCACCGCTGCCACCATTTTATTGCCATGCTGCAATTGTTATTGTAATTGTAACTTTTCTTTAAAATTTGAATAATATTATGATCATGCCACTGAAATTGTGACTGTAATTGTAACTGGAATTGAATTTTCGATCCCACCGCTGCCACCATTTTATAGACACGTTACCAAAAAATACTAGTTGTCGGATAATAAAGTATCATCAGACATCATATCACAGAATACATGCCCTAACCAATGTTTCTGGTCTGTACCAGAATGGTTGTGGTTCTCTACCAATTTGCAGGTATAATATTTGGTAAAAAATGGAGGTAGTGTATGAATATATGATGGCATAAATTGTGCTATTTATGAGTGAAATAGAACCATTGCGGCGGGCGAAGAGACAAGTATCTTGATGCTTTCTTACCCTCTCCTTCATGTAGGATCTCTCCAGGGCCTCCCAGAGCTCCTTGTCACCGTGCTCATTGAAAGGATCCAAATTATACCTGCAGAAGAACAAGAAGAGCAAATAAAAGTTATCGATCCTCTGATCTGGAGAGAGACATGTATCTGGTCTGCCTTCTTCTCAAATTCAAAGACTATAACTCCTTCAAATTCCACTTGTTACACGCACAAAGAAACATGAATCAAAAACTCCAGTCTTACGAGATCTTCATTGGTTACCCATCAAGTCTTGTAACCAGTTTAAAATGCTTCTATTAACCTACCAATGTTTACATCAACTAGCTCCTTTTTACCTTACCGGATTGCTAACCCCATATAAACCAGATAGAATACTATGTTCCAGTTCCAAGTCTCTTCTTTGTGTTCCACTAACCATTACAAAGTCATACAGGGACAGAACTTTTTTTCACATGCAGCTGCTGTTTTGAGGAACAAGTTGCCTGAACAACTGAAGTGTATAGGATCCTATAAAACCTTTATCAATTCTCTAAAGACATATCTCTTCACCACTTCATAAATAATCAGAATCATGAACCTAGTGCATTGTTTTTTTCTTTTTCTTAAAGTGCATCCAGAAATTGGTTTTATTATGGTACAGAACAATGCTCCCATGGAACAGCTAGGGCCCCCATGGAATTTACCCAAATGCGACTTGGCTGATTGTTGCACCTTCTACAAGATGGTAAAAGTTGGTCTAATATAGCCTACCTGACAGTACCAATGAAGAGAACAGGATCTTGAGGGATGATGGAGAGCTTAGAACGAAGATCTTGGAGACCGATCTGCTTTACGTCGATTCCGTCAATGACGATCGACCCACTGGCGCCCTCTACCAATCGGAACAAGGCAACTCCAAGGGTCGATTTACCTGCAAGCCAAAGAGACAAAAGTATGAACGTAGTATGGAATTAATCACAACTCTTTAAGAAATATTTAAAAATAACACATAAATGCATGCCTCAAGAGTCTAATCAAAATAACATTCATAATAGAATACAGGGAAACAGCTCCTAACTATATCGTATGTATAACATATGAGCAAGAAATAAACAATTCTACAGAAAATGTTGATAATGATGATCCACAGCACTTGTATGGCGCCATTTATCTGTTTCAAACATTCAAAGGCGCCCGCTCCTCCCATAATCACGGACTACACATTTGCTTGAAAATATGGGTAATTGAGGCCTGACTTAAAGCTTTCTAGTTTGTGGGTGTTGCAAAGAATAAAAGGGCGGGAGTGCCAGAAGGGTGGAGCAACTGTTAAATGTAATTATATACCATCTGTCCCATATGGTATAAGAACTCCAGCCCTATCAAATACCTCATCAAAAAAATATCATTTGCTGGGAGCCAAACCAGAATCATCATTGCGTAAAATAACCTGAATTAATACCCTGCTTAATTAAGAAATTTATGATTCCAATCTTGTACCTGATCCTGTCCTGCCCACGATGCCAACCTTCTCCATGGGTTTGACGACAAGCTTGACACCCTTCAACACAAGAGGGAGCCCATCCCTGTAGCGCATCTTGAAGTCTCTGAACTCTATCTGACCCTGATCTGGCCATTGCTTGGCCGGTCGTTTGTTCTTGATTACCCTCGGTGCTTCTGCAACAAGATTCTGCATTGAGATAATGGAGAAGATTAAGAAAGGTTGGATTAAGGTGGTGAAACGAACTTTTATCTGGCATCCTTTCACAGCAAAAATTAGGAATATCTCAAGGCAAAATTAGGAATACATTCTATTTTGTATACTTTTCACACAGAATATTTCAGAAAAAGAGAAGAATCTGGGGTCAACACAATAGCTTGAAGGCCCAACAATTGGAATCATCCCTAGTAATGGTTGGTCGTGTTTAAAACACCAAAGTTTGAATTGGCTTCCTTAATATTAAAGATAAGCATTGCAAAATATATCCAACCATGACTGCTCCAAACATGCAGCATATCACCCACTGAGGGTAACAAATGCAAAAGCCTGCATGTTTGCATATGGTAACGTCCTGGCTCTCAAAAGGCAATGTATGGTAGGGGGAAATGTTGAAAATTATTGCATCAAATAATCAAAGAAATTTCAGATGGGGCAAACCAATTGAATTTTATAATGGGGTGGGGCAGGCACAAACTAGTTGTCCCCCCTCCCCTCCTTCACATCAAAAAGTACTTTAAGGAGTTCTAAAGATAAATCATGTATGTAATGTGGGAACTGAATTGGTATACATGTATCTAGAATTATATCTTTAATATACTAATTCGGGTGGAATTGAAAAAAAGATTTAAAAATTTGTTCTTACCTTCATATAGCTCTGGATTCTTTCTACTGATGTTAACCGAGCCTCTGTTTCTGAGGCCATGAGAACCAACATCTGGAACATACCAGTCAACTGTGAATGGAGTATAATTAAAAAAAAGTTCAATAAATGTTTGATTGCAATATGAACTCTGTATTAGCTATGGGTTGAAACCCTAGACAAGCTACCACACCGTTTTATAGAGAAACAAAATACATATTCATTAGCTGAGGGGAGGTTAGAAAACTGCGGTTTCGACCAGACTAGGCTCCCTTTGGGGATGACTACCCAGGCTTGTGTCTATTGGGGCTGTACTGAAGGTATATTCCTTTTTTCGGTCCTATATACTTGAACTGTCAGATTTCCTTTTTGAAAGACCTCGACTGAAATGACATGTAACTGTGGTATTGTTAACACACCACTTTTAATCAGCAATCTATAGTTTTATAAAAAGGTCAGAGTGTGACAAATTCGATATAGGTCACCGTTGGTTTAAGTACATGTAGTGGCACCTTAGTGGGTCAAATAGTTAATTTTACTTATGTTGTATTCTTGTTTGTCTTTTGATTAATTTGTATTTTTTGTATTCTTATCACAATGTGGAAATAAACTTGAATGGAATTGAATTGAATTAGATGTTCATGTGATGTTCCCAACTATCGCAGTTCCAGTTTCAATTCCAACTATCGCAGTAAGGAACAAATTAAAATTCTTATTCTTTGTTACAGCTATATTCCAAAACATATGGAACAGAAACATCTCCATCCTATGGATATATAAATCACAATTTTATAGACGTGAAGTATTGATGCGTGATGAAATATGATGGCATTAATCTTCTTATAAGTATAAAATATCAATGACATTTCCATTGGAATAATATTTAATAGTGTTCCAATCTCTGATCTGTACTCATTGAAAAATACACCTTTTCAACAATTTTTTTATCAATTACCTGAATGGTGTATGACACGGCAAGACCTGCCGTTGCAGAATCGATCTCACCGTGGTACAAGATCACAAGGAGATGAGCGATGAAAGCGAGAAGGATGACAAGAGTCTCCAGCCTCACGCCAGCCCATCGAGCAGACATCCTGAAGAACATGTACGGCAGGGCGTTGCCGTCGAGCAGCATGCGGAACCGGACGATGAAGTCGTCCGTCTTGTTGTAGGCGTGGATCGTGGAGAGGCCCTGGACGGTGGCGGAGATGTGCGAGAACCACGGCGAGCGGGTGATGTTCTCGATACGCTTGAGATCCCGGATGCCCTTGCGGTAGTAGCGCAGGATGATAATGAAGATGATGATTGTTGGGATGATGATCGCGATGAAGATGGGGAAGATGATGCAGATGACGATGAGGGCGAAGGAGACGAGGAAGATGTTTTGGAGGAAGAGTTCAAGGTTGAAAGGCAACAGCACATCAACTGCAAGAAAGGAATAATTTATTGGATTAGTACTAATGCTGACAAAACAACTTCCATTCTTATAAGTATTCTCTATGGTGGGCATGGTGTTGAGTTTAGACAATGCCTGACTGGAGGACAGTGACCTATGAATAATGAGCTGAAATTTGCAATCCCACCGTTGCCACCGGGAACTGGCCCTTAAAGCCCCACTGTCCTACTTGTAGCTACTTGCTCCCTCTATATAGAAAACTTCCCCAATCGGTGCCTGTTATTTCCCCATGATCCTCTATTTCTTATGTTATTTGAGAGCTGAGTTAATGAGACCTATCAGTGCCCTCGCTATGTCGCATATCCCTCCTTTCCTAACTAGTGTAGATAAGCTTTAATAAGTGAGTGAGCAGCATGCCCAACTTGGTGTTATTATTTCTCCACGGACATACTTAGCATATATTTCCCTAGATTCCTTGACAACACAGATAACACAAACCGGTATTCAAAAAAAATTCTAGCTGTACATAATTCAATTTTAAAGATCCATATTGTATGCATCGTAAAAATGTTTGCATTTCCAAGTCATCTTTTCATTCCTAACAGTAAAAGCTAGGTTACACAGCGGTCCATTATTCAAGATGCTCTTGAGCTTCTGATTTAGATTGTTTCATCAAACTGATGGTGCCAACAGGTCCATACATCCTATGACAGAAAATGATATTCACCTTCGTCCAAATCCTTGGAGAATCTGTTGAGAATACGACCGGTGGGCGTGGTATCGAAGAAACTCATCGGTGAGCGGAAGACATTGATGAATACAGTGTCGTGCATGTGAGATGCAGCTTTCAGCGTTACCTGGCGAGAAGCAAAAGGACAGGTGGATTTATAGATAAGATAATTTTTAACAGGAATGCTTGCTGCTGCTTTCTTTTTTGAGCTCACCGAGTCAATTACCCATTACTTCTAAGTATCATTTGAGTGGTCCACACTTTTTCAAGCATTGCGTTCTAGTGAACCCCTCTGTTTCCAATATGTATTCCTAAATTGTTTATAATTGATTTATAACGTTTGGTTGGAAACATGAATAAATTGGATTGAATTGTATCTTATATACAATATTCAAACAAGCAAGCACATTTGGAGATATGTACTGGATATTTTGAGCATATATAAGAATCTGTTTCGGCTACTCAACAAGCTGGTACACATAAGAAATCAGTGCAATCTTGAAAATAACATTGTAAAAATATGTATTAGTAAAAAGTACCAAAGAGAGTATACTTTTAATCCCATGGTGTGATTTGACTTGGGGGTTATATGAACAATATCATCTTTTTTTTTTCTTCAAAATATTTATTGAAAACAAATCTCATTCATAATGATAACAGTACATGATAATAATAATAGTAATAATAACATGTTCGTTTAGACAAAGAATATGTATAATAAAAATGTAGTGTAGTTGTTAACTCATCAGCAATAAATAAAAAGTTAACAAAATATCTGCCATTTCTTATTGTGAAGATCGAGACGATTTTTCTTGAAAGCAATTATACGTTCCATATTTTCTAAATGTTTGAGAGCTTGTTGAAAAGAAGGAAATAGTGGAATAAAGTTTTGCATTTTACAAGTGAAAATAAAGTATTTTGCAAAAATAATAACTGTATCGACGAAATAGAAAATTATTGAACAATATAATCTTTGTGCTTTGCAGGTAAGTTACAGATTAAGAGATCTAGAACGTCAAACACTATACACATCATCAATTACATGAATATGACTACACTTTTCATTGCAGGGAATTCAGGGACCAATATCAATGCCATTGCAATATATTCTTGCAATGGATATTCACAACCATGGAAAGCATAGCATGATATGATTCTAGCAAGTAAGATTACAATGCCATTCTCATTATGAAAGTAAATCTTGTTAAATGTGAAATAAAATATGAAATATCGCCTACCTTCATAAAGACAAGACTCTTGAATGCTCCAAACATCATGATAACAATGAGAGAGAGGCCGTAGATCAATTGATATTTCTGAACATCAGGGTTTAAACCGATGTCACCGTCAGGGTCAGTCTGTGGAGGTCAAGAAAAGAATGCATTCATTAGCATTGGTTCGTTCTTGTCTCCTTAGATTAAGATTAATTAATCTTGATCTTCATAGTAGTTGCTACAACCGGCCGTGTCAGACACGTTGCCCCGGGGTGCCACATAGGACTCTTGTAGCGTGCCCTCCTTTAAAACAATTATACAATAACAATTAACGTTACATTTAATTAAAAGTATGAAACTATCAAAATTACTTTCATGTTAGCATTAGAATTCTCAAAATGAAACCTGCACGAAGGTTGTCTGTTGATGCAAAACCAGAAGGGGCTTTGACTCTGTGTTAGAGTATATTAAGCTAATTGGTTGGTCATTTTGTGGAACCTAACATATTTCCCCCCTCCCATAGATTTTGTACATGAGAAGGAAATTCTCAGAGCTTCATTGTCTACCCTTTGACAGAGAGAGGTACACACTGCTGACCAATGCCAACTGCCCGCCCTCTCCATCTACCGGTATCATTCACCACATAACACATACATGTATACTACCATGCCCCTCCCCTGGCCTATGATCGACCCCCTTATCCCTACCCCTACCGCTTCCTGCACTTACCCCGTTTCCTTGGTTAAGCCAGTAAGTGAGGTACATGTTGTTGAGTGTGATGGAGCCAAACATGAGGATGAAACAGAAGAGTACGAGGAATCCCATGTGATAGCCGCCCATGGACTTGACGTAGGTTCTGTAGGTGGCCCAGCCGACGGAAGCAGTGCTTTTCTCCTCTGAGGACATCAGTTTACCTACATGGAAACAGAAGGCGATCATGCTTTAAAGGGATCCGGTAACTTTGTCTCAGATTCTGAAACAAAATCCTGGAGTTAGCTCATGCTGAAATGATAATCATACACCTTTAGGTCAGTCAGGAACCCCCATGACTTTTACAAGCCGATCGGCTGGCTGATTATTGAAATCGAAATCAATTTGTCCATTTTCCTAATGTTTTTTTTACAACACAACAGTCTATTTAAAAAATGAGTATGGTAAAACCGGTCACTCAAAGATTCTTACTTTTTTGAGGCACTTCAATATTACACCAAATCAGAGACACTGGTAACACGTAGGGTCGCGCATCTCAGATTTAACATTGTTAAACGATGCAAACAAAGCCTTTAAAGTGAGTTTTTTCCTTCCCTTGTAATCACAAATCATACTTCACGCCCATGCACACTCACCGTCAGAGACTGGTATGGCTGGTTCTGGATCTGGAGCCGCGTCCGAGACGAAGCTAGACGCCCTTGACCTCGAGCTGAGCTGTGATTGCGCCCTCTCTCGTCTCTCCACCATCGATTCCTCCTGCTCCGGCATGTCCTCATCGGCTTCGGGATTCTCAAGGTCCTCCAAGTCCTCTACCTCCTGCTTGGAGTGGAATGTGTTGATCAGGTTTGCGTAGACTCCGTCCACGGACATGAGCTCGTCGTGGTGACCGCGTTCAACAATGCGGCCATCCATCATCGTCATGACAAGGTCGCAGTCCTTTAGGTACTGTTAAGGTATAAAATAAGTCATGCATGAGGAAAGGATTTTTTTTTGGATATACTGTCAAAGTTCTCTAATAATCCAGTTAAATCTATAATCAAACAAAATTACTTTCTACTTTCTACTTCCTACGAGGTAAAAAAAGTGGAAAAGCTTCCTAGCTTACAATCAATCACATTTGTGTTGTTCTAATCTAGGAAAAATGAAAGTGAAGTTTAATAAACCGTTGCAGTCAGATAGCGATATTATCTTTAAGAGATGCCGTGGTGCAGTTGATAAGTCATCAAATTGTGGGTCGCAAGGTGTAAGGTCTGAATTTCTAACACAGTACTAATGTCCATGATTGGCAAAACATTAATCTATATCTGCCTCTCTCGACCCAGGTGATATAAATGAGTACTTGGCAAATTCTGGGTTTACAATATACTTTGTAAAGCGTAGTAAGCAAGTATATGGCATAGGACACTTGTATAGTAAAGTAGGTGTCCTTCGGCAAGACATTATTCTACATTTGTCACTCTCGCCTCGGTTAAAGTGATACTATGTAAAGTGCAGTGCATCTCTACCTGTAGCTGTGATGTATGAATGGTCATTTTATCATTGCCTAAAAACTCTGTCAGAGCTAGAGCTTAAAGGCATCGTTTAACAATGTTAAATCTGAGATGCATGGCCCTACGTCATGGGATTCCTGAATGACCTAAAGGTTTATAATTATGATTGTAGCATGAGTTAAATCAAGGATTTTGTGAGACAAAGTTACCGGATCCCTTTCAGAATCTTACTTGAAGTTGATGAGTAACAAAGAGTACAGTCTTGCCCTTGAGGGCGGTGCTGATGCAATGTGTAAAGATATGAAGACCGACATGGGCATCCACGGCACTGAGAGGGTCGTCAAGGAGATAGATGTCACGGTCTGAGTATAGCGCCCTCGCCAGACTGATACGTTGCTTCTGTCCTCCGCTCATGTTGATACCACGTTCTCCAATCTGCATTGACAAAAAAAAATTGGACAAGCTGATAATGTCTGTTTCCAAAATGTATTCTTAAATTGTTGTAAATGTTTATAATTGATTTGTAATGTTTTGTTGGAAACATAAATAAATTGAATTGAATTGAATTGTTAAGAACATTGAAAATAAGTTCACCAACTGTGGTACCATCTTCAACACCAAATGAAAATAGAAATAGCATGAGATTAATCATAAAACCATGTAAGCACTTCAGTGTTAGGAAAAAATATACCGTTAACAATGCATCACAATCAGTCTATGATTTACTACATATAGTCCATCCTTGAAAGGGGGTAATAATGATAATAATATTGGATTCTTATATAGCGCATGTATCAACCTTGCAAGGTTCTCAAGGCGCTCCAACATTACCCGGCTATGCTAGGCTGCCGATTTTGACGCACACAGCATCTCACTGAGCGGCAAATGCTTGGGAACGTTGCAAATTTGGTGTTTTCGCCAAGGTTCATAAAAGGTTGCATAGGTTTGTAAACTGTTGCAAAAAAGTTTGCAAACATGTTTCCTTGTCGCAAAGAAATTTTGGACATTCAAATAGACGAAACCTGATTTTCGCCAACATTCGTCAGAAAAGTTGGCGAATCCAAATTTTTTGCCGTTCAGTGAGAAACCCCCCTTAAAGGCTACTTTTTTTCTACCTTGAGTAGTCTGTAAACACAGGTTCTCTGTTTATGTACAAAGCATGTAAAACCATCATATCAACATCAACTAATGAGACCCACTGACCTCAGTTTGGTCTCCCATCGGTAGAATAGCCAGATCGGGTTTGAGGGAGCAAGCATCCAAGACCATATCGTATCTGTCTTCATCAAACGGAATCCCGAAGAGAATATTGTTCTTGACCGTGGCGTTAAATATCCAGGCCTCCTGGGCGGCGTATGCGAATTGGCCCTGGACGCAATTGTCGCCCTCCATGTTGTGCATCTGTCCGAGGATGGCCGAGATGAGGGAGGTCTTGCCGGCGCCGACCGTACCACAGACGCCGGTCAGTTTACCCTGGTGGAGAAAGAAATGAAAAACAGCCGGGTTAGTCGGAATGCTTCGAGTGGAGTGGAGAATGTGCATATATTGTGTGCAGGCATGCCTGAATCTGATGGCCGGGTCATGATATATCTGTAAAGCGCTTAGAGACATTGTGTATTAAGCGCTATACAGTACCAGTCAAAAAAAAAGTTTACCCCTTGAAAATTGCTCATTATTTTATAAATCATCTATGAACAGTAAATTATTATCCATCTTATGAAATAGTGTTTTATCCTAAATCATTTAGGATCATTTTTGTGTGGTATGTGTTCTTGCTTGGAACAGGAGGAATTGTTTGCAAGAGTGTAAAAATGGACTACCGCCAAAGTTGCTTATGTGATGTTTGAATAACACAATTGGGATTTAGGTATTAATTCAAAAAGTGAAGTCCATGCAGATTAAACTCATGATGGCGCTAATGATGGCGGTCTCCTGCGTTTTCTGTAATTTATCTATTTTCATTGAAATTATATTTGTGTTTGTATGCATCTTATTTTATGTACTTAAAAATTTATAATTACGGTATGTAAAATGAAGAAATATTTGTTTCTTTATGTACATGTATATGATTATGTTCTATTTTGAAAATGCAGAAATAAAAAAACAAACAAACAAAAACAAAACTGAGTAAAAAAGAGTGTTTCAGAACAATATTGAAACAGAAACTTCATATAAAATTGTGCACAAAAGGAATATTTCAATCTGGTTTCCTCAAGAAACAGTGTATGTAGCCCGTAACGTTCATATACACATCTCTTTTTTGAGGAGGATCTCTCTCTCTCTCTCTATGTGCCATGTCCTGAGACGTTGGCGACCATGGAGTGCCACAACTCTCTGTCCCATATTTTATGAAGTAATTCATTCTCCCCTGAGATCAATTTCACTTTCAGAAATCCCATTCCTTAAAGACCGTCAATACTACTGGGCAAGAAGGGATTACACCACACAGCGAGGTCACTGACAGGTGGCTTTCTCATTAACTCAGCTCTCAACTAACATAAGAAAAAGAGGATCATGGGGGACCAACAGGCACCGATTGGAAATGTTTTCTATATAGAGGGAGCAAGTAGCTACAAGTAGGACAGTGGGGCTTTAAGCTACTCATCCACAGAATCCTCCTTCTACCCCTATACTCCTCCTCTCCTCGATTCTTCAAGTCGGTGTAAGATTGAGGAGGATACCATTTTCTTTTACCTTTTCCAGTGCAAAGTTGATTCCGAAGAGCACCTTAGAAACCTTGTCATCAGGAATATTTCGTCTTGGATGAATCTTGCTCTTCTGGATGAGTTTATCCACGGCAACCGTATCCAGGCCAGCTTCGGCCAGGGAGACCGGCTTGGTAGCCATGCTGAATCTCTTGCCTTGTTCGTTGGCCTTCTTACCCATGCCCGCGTTGCTTTTGGGTTTCTCCGGCTCGATGATGGTGATGGCGGACTTCTTGGAGGGTGCTTCCTCGTCAAGATCAACCTGGGTGTGTGAAGGAGCGCAGATAGACAGAGAGATGTAATGCGGAAGTCCATTATTGCCCATCCTGATATGACACTGTGTTCCTTGATGACTCACTCAAAGGCATTGTTTAACAATGCTAAATATAAGATGCATGGCCCTACATGCTATCACTGTCTGTGATATGGTATAATATTGAAACCCTCAAAAAATTGCGCTTCAAAATGATCATGAAGTGCTTCAAAAAAGTAAAAAATCTTGGAGTAACAGGTTTTACCATACTCATTTGCCCCAATAGACTGTGGTGTAATAACAAATGTAATGTTGGGAAAATGATTTTTTTAATTTAGAATTCCAATCATAAATATCTTGATAATCAGACAGGCTTGTAAAAGTCATGGGATTCCTGACTGACCTAAGGTTATAATTATGATTACAGCATGAGCTAAATTCAGGATTTTGTTTAGAATCTGAGGCAAAGACACCCAAACCCTTAAACTATAAAATGCGCCACTGACCTGCAGGTTGACCTCCCTCGTATTAACGTACGCCACCTTCCTTTCGTTGTTGTTGGCGCCGCTACCGTTCTCAATGGCTCTACTCTTCAGTTTGATCTCCTCCTCTTCCTCCTCCTCCTGCTCTCCACTCTCCAGCCTATCCCAACCAAACACTCCGTTTCGGATGATGACGGCATACTTGTCGTTCCTTGGGAGGATGTCCAGAGGATTCTGCTCGTCCATCACAAAGACACTCTGCAAAAAAGAACAGCAGCGATTACAACAATAGCCACTTTTAAGTTACTAGCTATTTCTTTTTACTGACAATTGCCACAAATTTGCAATGAATATTAAGAAAATTGTCCTGAAAAACATTACTTAAACTGACGTGCAATGTAGCTATTTTTTTATTTGTACTCTATGTAGATAGGAATCATGGAGGTGTTTCACAAAGATCCTAAATTGAACTTTTCTTTAAGTTGGACTTAACAGTACATGTTTTAATGAGAAACCACTTTCAATGGACACACATAAATGTGGTCTTTTTAGACAGGTGGTCACTAAAGCAGGTTTGACTGTATTTATAACAATAAAGCTACTCTGTTCTGTTCACACCTGAAATAAAAGACTACATACCTTTAGCCTGCCGAGGGCGATGTTTGCCTCTGCGAGTGATCGAATGGCCCAGGGGGTAGGACCAATCACAGCCCTCAGGGTATTTAGAATGGCCACCAAGGTGAAAGCCTGCAACAGAAGAAAAATAAAAGAACGCTAACATTAAAAAAATATATTCTTAGATCTGTGCTACGTATATCACGCCAATTTGTCTTTTTAAAGGATTTCTTATCAAAGAGAAGTTTTTAAAAAATGGTTTAACATATGTGTGCAGTTGTGTTTCTTTGTTTCTTAATTTATTATTTATCCAAACAAACAGTACATCAATGAGAGGTCAAATATCTCCAGTATTATCTTTGTTCTATTCAATGAAATAGTTGAGGATATATATACATGTAGGTTCACCCCATTGTACTTTTTGAGGAAGATACAATTTACTTTTCATCAAAAGGAATAAAAGTACAACCTGATTCAAGGACAAAAGATATCTATATAGGTATTTATAAAAAAAAATTAACAACATTCCAGCAATGTATTCGGCAAATTGTAACATATCAAAGAAAGATGAATACACACTTATGTAGACTAAAGTTTCTTGTGCTTAGTTGTGTTCATGATTTTTGTTTTTATTTTTATTAACTCTTCTTCACTTTTGGTTACATATTAATAAGTACTGTATTCATGATAATAAGAAGAGATTGGTAGATATGAACACGGTATATAAATGTTTAGCGGGGTACTCCTAATCACAAAAATTAAAAAAAACTATAAAGTTACAATGTTTTCTTTTCCGTTTTGTTATTGTGTATTGTCATTGTTTTACCCTGCAGGAGATGCATCCAATGTAATTTATATTTCTGTCCTGGGTTTTATATAACATCTTTATTATTATGTTATATGTATTTTCTTGAATAAAGATGAATAAACAAAATGTACTTTTAATAAAGTATATATTTTATGAGTGTGAAGTCTGACAGACATTATTGCTATACAAGAACCAACTATTTTTATTACTATCATAATCATTATTATCATCATTATCATTTTCATTTTCATTATCATCATCATCATTATCATTATTATTATCATTATTTGGTTCATTAAACAAATTAAAGCAATGTCTTAGGCGGGTAATAAGGATCTGTACATGTAAAGATGAAAATAATACGTTTGTGGATGTGAGTGGTTCATCGTAGTCTGACGAGAGGAAGATGACGATGGTGAGAACGGTTGCTATGTTTGGTGTGATGGGGGAGATGGAGAGACTGAAGCTCTGCATGTAACCAGCCTTCTCCAGGAGAGATCGCTCCAAGTTCCTAATAGCTGAAATGTCAAACATAGAGAAATGGAATAATACATAATAAAATAATTTTATTAAAGGAATTCATTTTTCACTGGCTGCCTGCCGTAGCAACAAACAGAATTGACAACAGGCTTAACTCCATTTTGTTGACAATCAGCAATGCATGAAGTCTTTTGTCTATAGCTGATTGTCAATGAAACGAAGTTAAGTCTTTTGTCAATTCTGTTTGTTGCTACGGCAGGCAATCATTGAATAAAATTATGAAAATGCAAGCATTACTAGCTCAATTTTCCTAATTGTGGTGTCATATGAAAGGGCAGAAAATGAAATGTGATTTTCTCTTTGGAATTCGGATACCGTCCGCCAATTGTCTTTTTTGTACCCTTTCTTCATATTGATTTCAATCACTCATGCATGAAATTTGCAACATATTAGTTCCATCAAATGAAAGTGGAGGATCTAAGCTTTACAAATATGTGTCATTTA
>BEXV01000539.1:9326-23747 GCA_003118195.1 Hemicentrotus pulcherrimus | reverse complement strand
GAAGATGACGTAATGGTATCGAAGTATAAGAAAGGAAAACAACTAGCTTTAGTTCAAGACAGTTCAAAATAATGCTGGGAAATGGAAATTAAAATGATACTGTTTTAAAAATCAGTTAGATATGGTTTTTGGACAAGAAGCAGAAGATAATTCATTGCTCGACAATCTGGAATGTATTTGAAACAGAGCATCCAATATTCCTGATATTTAAAAGTATACCGTCAATGAAAAAATACAACTAAACAATAAAAAAAAAAAAAAAAACTTTGATTACAATTACAAAAAATAGAAAGACAAATTTTGTCTGTGTAACTATTTATAAACTTCTACTAAGAACATAACAATATGAAGTTGAAGTAATATCAAAGAAACTCTTTAATATTAAAGAATAAAAAAATAAATGATGGAAAATAAGTCTCTTAAGTTATGGGAAATAGTTTACGACTGATTGGTAAAACATAAAATTAATTTACATTTGATTTCACTCTTAAACTACTGGTCATATGATTTATGCACTTAAATGTGTCATGTACAGTGTACATGTACCTCAACTAACACTTTTGCAACACAAACACACATGCAACATCATATCTACAAGTAAATTACAATGATGATTTAAATTAAGTCAACCCTGATACTTAATTGTTTTTTTTTCTTCAGAAAAACAGGAAAATGAAAGCAGCACATAAGTGAAAGTTTGAGCCAATTCTGATTGGAAATTAGACATTTTTATTTTGGATGAGTATTCTAATTTGTAATCAAGAAAACATGAATTGGCAAATCTGTGACGAATTTACTCTGTAATTTTAAAAATGCTTGATTTGTTCATTTGCTCATTTGTTGATGAAGGAAAAGATTTGTTTCATGCAGGGGTTGTGTACAAATATATTTGCAATGATTATATTCGAAAAACACAAATCTATAATTGTTATTTAGTACATGTACTGGGCAAATAGGAGACCTTGAAAGATATATGCAAGAGTTGCCAATTTTTGTTTGGTTAATTGCAAATAAAAAGAATCATCAAATTTGAGTTTGCTCAAACTTTCACCAATCTGTTTCTCAAATTTTTCTGCTTTTATTTACTAACCTAATATCAGAGTGGAATTACCCTTTAAAGTAATGTATATGAACCATTCATAATGCAATTATTTCACATACTCAAATGTCATGTCAAAGTCATACTGCACATCTTAATGCTATCAAATGATTTTGAAGATCTTCACAACATTAATATTCCAAAGCCGTGAACACTTCATAGAAATTGTAGCATACAACTAGCTAACAATATTAATCTTCAGAAGATATCAAAAATATTGCACAAACACAAATAAAAAGATGAAATCATAACATTATTCTTTTTTAATCCACATTTTTGGTATTTTTATTGTCCATCGAAAGCTTACAGTTTTCAGATAAATTATATGAAGAGTGTTGTCTCTTCTGCACCCACATTATGATAAAGAAATCCAATATTTTCTTTCAAATTTGTCCACATCATCACCATTGTAATACACCATTACGACTCCATAATAAGCTGCTGAATGTCGCAAGGGTCTTTAATTCCTTTAATTAAAAACACAATAAACACCTTTAATACCAACAGACATTGAGATCAGAGAAATTGGCACAAAATCGATACAATAAGGAGTTTACTAAACCATGATCCTAGAATTGCAGTTTTTACCACCACTATAAACACGAGTATGAAATATAAATGACTTAAACATATCATCAATCAAAATTTAAACCTTCCCAGGCAGACATATATAAAGTATAGACTTAAATGCAGTTTATGATTATGCATAACAAACTACATGTAAACCTACAATGTAGGTGACTTTCCTTCCCAATAAGCAAATTTTTAACCAAACAACGCTAATAATCTCCTTCTTTTCACATCCTTAAAAGAGATAAATACAATTCAATCTCTAGCTTTAATAGTATGCAATAGGTTCACAAAATTTGATAGTTTAGAACTTTAAAAAGTAATTTTCTCATGGATTGCATTTGATATATTGTACACATGAAAATCATCTCTTTACGACATAGTACATACATTGTAAACGTCACTCATTACTGATATTGCTTCAACAATAAGAACATTATGGTCTGTGTGCCACTAATTCAATTGATCTTGAACCTGGGTCTAACATCATTTGTTGCACCTGATTTTGTACAAAACCTCTAGCCCAGTGTTGGGTTTCAATATTAGCAGACTTTGGGCCAATTATGTATTCAGCACCACTATGGAAAATCAAAGCATAGATATTATCTCGGCAAATAAAGAATGAAAATAATAATAATAATAATATTTAAGATTTATATAGCGCTGGTATACAAGTACAGTTTCTAAGCAATCATTTCTTTTTACCATACAAGTTAGTAATATATATTTGACTAAACTTTGCAGCACTTACAAATAAAATTGATACATGTTCATACTAAAAAGAAAGAGAATGGGCTGAGGGGTGCGAAATGGGAAAGAAATAGAGAGAGAGAGAGAGAGAGAGAGAGAGAGAGAGAGAGAGAGAGAGAAAGAGAGGGTGAAAGTGATAGTTACTCCAAAAAGATGACGGGAGAAAACAAAGAGTGTCCAAAAAACAAACAAAAAAATGTTTTGGTGCTCTATACGATACACAGAAATGTTAGGATTTCTGAAATTATTAGGGAAGACCTTCCATTCCCTATGTGATGGCCGAGAATGGACATCCTCCCTGGCTACGCCTTATCACTTGCTTTCACTTGCTGAGTGTCAAACAAGAGAGCCATTACCCATTGTTATAAAAACTGTACATACATGAACATGTATTAATAATTATCAATAATATCTAAGAGAGAGACCACCATAACTGGCATAGATATGTTTACAACGAAACAGCATTACTGACATTTTAGTTTTTCTGAGATATAGGAAAAAATGTGCATTTTGTCATGGAATTCCTCCTAGATTTCATTATTTTGAGCTGTTTTGACATGCTAATATCTAGAGGATAACATTTTTAAACCCTAAATTCAGTTTAACATGTGGAACTTGATGTTCCGAGCCATGCACACTAAATAACTCAACTTTGCAAGAAATGTCAGTAATGCTGTTTTGTGATGGAAGGGCAGTGTATACATGTATAAATGTATTATCAATAATATCTAAAAGAGAGAGACAACCATAACTGGCATAGGCACCGTACATATATAATCAACAACTTAATTATTCATACCTCCAGAAAATTTGATGTTTTTGTTAGTGTTTTCCGTAAATCACGAAAGAAAGGTGGACTGATCATGCTGATGGAATCGGGGCCTTGGTTGAATACTTTTAGATGTAAGCTTTAAAGACCGTCACCACTACTGGGTCAGAAGGGATTAGACCACACAGAGAGCCATCGAGGTCACTGTGACAGGTGGCTATCTCATTAACTCAGCTCTCATTTAACATAAGAAAAAGAGGATCATGGGGGACCAACAGGCACCGATTGGGGAAGTTTTCTATATAGAGGGAGCAAGTAGCTACAAGTATGGCAGTGTGCCTTTAATTAGTCACATTCTCAAGAACCATAATTCAATTGTTCACATACTTCAAAAATGACAAAACTTGGTAATATATTAAAGCGTGTGAATAATTTAGTTGGTAACTATATATATTCCCATACAGTATATCAGACATCACTTTCACATTTTACTGCATTCCCAATGCATCAGTAAACATTGCACATGAAACAATACATGTATATTTGAGGTACAGAAAATACATCTTAAACACTCACACACTGACAAACTTTAAACTCTGTCATTAAACACAGAAATGATTATCATCATGATATATTATGGTGCATAATTTATGTTTGAATCCAGACTATAAGAGATAATCTTTTTGTTCTTTCAGATAATATCATGTCTTTTTTTGCATGAATTTCAAAACATAGCCTACAGATAATATGCTGCATTTGGGGGCATCTGGAGGCTACTGAATGCCTTATACAAAGTATTAGTTTTACACCTGTACCGATAAATGGAAATTGTTTTGAACAATATACTATACATGTACATGCAGATAGAAATAACTTGTGAGAGATTAGAAATATTGAAAACAAATTCTGGTAAATCTTTATGAAGGACACTCGTATATAATCAGGTAAAGAGGTATGGAGAGGACCTACATGTACATCTAAATATATTTAAATGGTAAATACATATAAATGCAAATATATATAGTTTACGTACTTAGCAATCATGAATAAACATGAATCTTAAACCAGAGCACAACCGATATGGCAAATTGGTTATTTCGAGCCAGCACATCTTAGAGTATCCAACCTTAACAAATAATGCTGAAGTTTCGCGACCCGTATAACAACTGTGCGTAGAAGTATAGAATTGAGTTAGAAAAGATATTAATATTTATGTATTTCAGAATCATTTGTCCTGTTTGGTAATGTGATAGAAATATAATTAATTTTATATCATGATCTGATTTTTAATTTTTGTATTCAAAATGGAAATACAAATTCCTCTTGTCATAAAGTAGTACACAATAATCCTCATTTTCAACGCAGAGAATTATGATAATCATAATAATACAAAAGACCTTGCTTGAGCATACATTGCCTTGAATACTGCTGTAAATAGCATCATCTTTACCAAAGGTTTAAAATGAATAAAAATGAGTAATTGGTCAACTAATTTATGCCTTTCTAGATAAAAGATATGCACTGCATGTGGAGGTGTTGTGGTACATTGGTTCTTTCATTTGCCTCCCAATCTCAGGGTTGAGGGTTCAAATCCAAGTCCTGCAGTGACACTGATGTCCTTTGGCAAGATTCTACATTTGCCACTCTTAACCCAGGTGAAGTGAATGGGTTCCTGGCATGAATCAACTCCTTGAAATGCTGAAGCGCCATAATGCCACGGCAGCAATTCCAAATTCGGGGTAAAAATCGTGAAGCGCCAGGAGTATCAAGACTGAAAATGATAACGCTATCATTGATTTAAAAAAAAAAAAAACCTTTTAAATTTCTTAGAGAGATTCAGGCGATTTTTTTTTGGTCTGTATTCAACTACATGATCAGAATTTACATGTAGATCTATATTATTCCAATCCTATCAAATGGATTGAAAATTGCTTCACCAGCTCAACGAAAAGAAGGAACATAATATAGATCAGTGGACGTTTCCATTCCTAATAGTGATCAATGGTTTCAAGTGATTAACAGAGACCAATCAACAAAACCCCAAGACCAAACTTTACCACAAGATGGAATACCAAACATGGCCTACACACTGGATTCTGATTGCTTAACCTGCATGAGCCTGTGCCCTATCCATTCATACAAAGATCAATGGTTTCAGTCAATTATCATAGACTTCACTGCCCTATGGCAAAACTGTACCACCAGATGGCGCTACACCATTTAAGTAAATACTATACAAGACCTTCTCAGATGGACCGGGGTTGCTTCACCTGGTCATACAAATACATGTACATCAGTGGACTATCCTGTTCCTAATAGACATCAATGGTTTCAAATGATTACACAAAGGCCACTCAGCCTGCCCCATGACAAAACTTCATCACAAGATGGCGCTATACCATCTCATCAGTCATCACATCAATGTAAAAACCTTTAATACAGTTCTAAATCGTAATACACAGCATTTACCCAAAGCTTCATATCATATCTAGCAACAAATTGTGGCAGTTTTAATATAGCACTTCAGTATGGCAAGGAATACATCTGGTAACATACATGTATACTCGTAAGATGAAAACTCCATGATGCTTTCCTTTCCTGGGTGGAGAGAGTCCATGATGATGATGAAATGCATTGCCTGGGTAATGTTTTGCATTATGCTATTGCATACCTTATGTCCATGGATTATATTCTAACACATAACTTATATTCATCTGCGTTGTATCTGTGTTTGGGAGACTTTTTTCCTTTCATTTTCCATGACTTTCCAGATGTATTTACCCACGTTTTTTTCCATGATCGTAGGGACCCTGCTATATTTGCGCATGAGCAGATATTACATTTGTGACTAATTGTAAATGCCACTGATGAAAAATACAGAAAACAGGCTTATGGAATTAATTAATTCATGATTTATTAATGCACCATCATTGCATTCTATGGTCCACAAGTGGAAGTTTTCTTTTATTAAATGGGAAACAAAATGATTTATAAATCACCTCCATCAAGTTGGGAGAGATAATTTCAAAACAAGTCAACGCAAAGCGTAGCATCCCCTACGGAAGGAAGGAAGGAAGGAAGGACGGACGGCAGCGTTTCTATATCCCCTCCGACTTCGTTGGTGAGGGGATAATGATTAAAGTAAGACCTGTTTATGTGTAAAAGATCTGCGAATATTCACGGTCATTTGTACCATGTACTAACAGCAAACTGGCCTATACATTTATTAAGTAACTTTGCTCCCTTTGCAATTTACATTCACATACATGTAAATGCCATAGAAGTCTGCGAACAAAAGATTACGTAGCTATACGTAATCCTGTTACAGCAAGTAGTATAAAACACACATCATTCTGCAGAATTACAACCAAGTGTTGGGTCATGATGATACATGGCACATTACACAATCACTCAACATTACTATATTTCATAGTAATAAAATGTTGCCCATTCAGACCATGACAAAAAAAAATCAACTAGTAGTGATTGCTAAGTGTATAATCAAGAAAATCATTGCGTTTTTATATATCACACGAGAGAGAGAGGAAGAAAAAGGAAGTATCACAACATCACACGCATATCAATCAACATTGCAAACCCAAGATGTAGTCATAGAGGCCATGTCCTGACTGCTCTGAAGACGTCGTCACCAGATGGCAGTATTCATGGACGATGCGCATGAGGTCGCCGACACTCCAACGCTTGGTCTGGATCTTCAATGTAACCTGTTCAAGCTGGAGGGAACAGGAAAATACAAAGAGCATAAGTAAAAGGGACTCGTTAAGATATGAAATTAAATAAAACGCTCATACAAAGATTAAATGCTGTGGACAGCACAATCTGAAGGAAAACAAACAATCAAGTGAAAATTCTCCTTTCAAAATTAAAATGTGTTAGCGTTACCTCAATTCTTAAAGGGATCCGGTAACTTTGTCTCAGATTCTGAAACAAAGTTTTGGATTTAGCTCATGATGTAATGATAATTATAAACCTTTAGGTCAGTCAGAAACCCCATGACTTTTACAAGCTGATCGCCTGTCTGATTATCAAGATATTTATGATTGTAATTACACATTTTGAAAACCGTTCGCCTGACGTTTTTCATAACACTACAGTCTATTGGGGAAAACGAGTATGGTAAAACTGGTCACTCAAAGATTTTTACTTTTTTGAGGCACTTCTTGATCATTTTGAAGCGCGATTTTTTTAGGGCTTCAATATTACACCATATCACAGACACTGGTAACATGTAGGACCTTGTATCTCAGATTTAGCATTGTTAAACGGTCCCTTTAACTGTGCCTTCTTTGTAAGCTCTGTACATGAAATTCACAGGTTAAATTATCAATGAAAAGTAATTAAATATGACTAAACAATAAACAGTGAATCTGCTTTAATAACAGACTGAAGAAGTTTATCTGATTGACGATGTAACTGAAGGGGTAATTTGTTAAAGGTCACAAAAAGTTCACATGTATTTGTATTTAATGAGATTTTGACTGCTTTGATTTCTGCAAGCCTTGTGTATTCATAAAACCTACATTCATTTATGAAAAACATCTCACCTGCCGAACTCTCTCATCGTTGAAGCTGTAGTAGAACAACGATGGCGCCCTGCATTGTGACGCAGCGACCCACTGGAGGAGAGACTTGAGCTGCGGGTCGCCACCTAACGCACCACATCCCCAGTTCCCGGTAGCTATAGGCCTCCTAGCAGGAGTCCCCACCGGGTGCTTGTCAACCCTTGCGGTGCTCGATAAGGAAGCCTGGTACATGACTACTGCATCTTGGACAGCCTTCTCTACGATGCACCCGGCCGTTTCGTGGATGGAGAGTACAGGCGTCAGTTCTCCTGCAAGACTTGTACATGCCGTCTCTTGGCGATCAAGGTTGGAACCGTCGTAGGTGGCCAGGATGGAGGCTTCGTCCATTGTGTCCTGAAGCTGACTGTCCTCGGTGATACTCTCAGCTGCTAGTCGTTGTGCTGTCAGGTATTCGTCCCTGTACGTCTGCAGCGCTGATTCGATGATTGAGTTGGCCAGGTTGGAGGCCAGGGTAACCAGATCCATTTCAGAGATGGTACTCCTAACTGAAAGGGAGCAGGAGGATACTGATGATGTTCTGAAGCCACGGTGGGGGTAGCTCCTTCGCCTGTTCCCTCCACCAGAATCCAGGTCTGACAGAGAGTCCAGGCGTATGAGTTCTCGGAAAGGAGTTGCACCGTATAGCTGCAGGAAGGCATCGCAGATGATGTCATCAGACAGTCGGTTGGCAAGTCGGCTGGCAGCATGGATTTTGGACTGGGTAGGTTCATTCTTATGAGAAGCGTTACCTAATATAGAACTTTGGCACAGTTCTTGCTGGAAATCTTCCAGGTCTGACTTTCTTCTCTGACCCAGTTTCTCTTCCACTTCTGCCACACGAGTCAGTTCTTGAGAAAAGTAGGCTATGTTCTCTTCAGTCTTACTTGGCCTCCTCCCAGTTGGGTCAATGTTTCCAATACGGAGGAGATCCTCTGTGAAGCTGTCCATGCTTGACCGCTTGGAACTGCCTGAAGGGACTGTCAAGGAACTTCTGGAACTGATGCAGCCTGAACTACTCTCTCTTCTAAACAAACCACATGAGCTGACTATCTGGGTAGAATCAGTGACTGCCCTGGATACCAGGCTGCTGGCAAAGCTTTCAATCTCCCGGAACCTTGAAAAACCGACCTCCCCATCGCATCCTCTGGTGTTCTGCTGTCTTGAAGAAGGGGTAATGGAGCTGAGGAGCTTTTCAGCAAACTCCTCCAACTGTGTAGGATCCTCTAGACTGAATCGCTTAGAGCTCCCTGTGGATGCATTGGAAGGGGACGGAGGAGGGGTTGATGGAATGGTCGAGTATTGCGAAAAGAGAAACCCTTGATCAGATTCAGTATACTCTTTGAGAGCATCCTTAACAACAGAGTCAGTAACACTTGTAGCAAAAGCATCAAGTCCTGCTGACACTACTGGTTTGAAGTAGGAGTTTCTCATCCCATCCTCATCATCCTTTTGAAACCTTTTCTTGACATCCTCTATCACCCCACTGACTATACTTTCTGCAACAGTGTTAATGTCAGATCCTGATATACTTCGAGTTCTTTGTCCTTCCGTATCGGCCTCCCCCTTCTTCATCTTTTGCACTGCCCCTGCTACAACATTTGACACATACGCCTCAACAGTCATGCCAACCTTCTCAGAGCCGACACTAGACAGACTGCCTATGCTTCGAGTGCCACTGGCGCTGAAGTCACTGTCCATGTCAATCCGGACAAAGCTGTCCGACTTGGACGATGACCATGTGGATATCACACTGTAGCCTTCCAAGCTCGGGCCTCCGTGGCTGCTTGTTTCAGACACGCACATCCCAGCGATTTCTGCAAGGGCTTCCTTGATGACGACACCAACGATGTCGTCAATGATTGCACTAAGATCCTGAGCGACACCATCTCTATTCCCATCAGGATAGCCATGACCATTCTTCCATATTACATGCTCATGGGACTGCCCATCACCTTGGCGAGAGTCGATGGCATCTGTTATGATATCTTCAGCAGCATCTTTGACAGACTGTCCACGCCGAACTTTAGCAGGCTCCGCTCTCTTTGATGCAGATCTCTTGGAGGCATGCACGTATCCCTCCCTCACTGCATCACCAGCGATTGAAGAAGCGAAGCTGTTCAAGCCCTCATGGCAGCAGCCCGCATCACCCTTTTCGGTGATTTCAAGGTCAAGAGAGGGCTCACTTTGGGTTGCCTGATCACGCTTGCCCTGGCAGTAGTCCTTGACTGCTATGTCAGTGATTGCTCTACTCAAAGAATTGCTGTAGTCTGATATGGTTGAGATGCAGGGTGTTACGGATCCTGCAGAAGGCAAAACATATAAAACATTCCATAATTTATAGTGCTACATATTGCTGTTGCATAAATCCTAACATGAACCTTGAAAGGAATACATATAACAAGTTCAGTCTTTTAGCAGAATATCTCAATTTACTAAACTAAAACTCATCTCTCTGCAATAAAAAAATTCAACATACTGTACATCTCTGGGCAGAAGAAACTTCCATTTAGATTTACAACCATAAGGGGGAGGGGTGGTGTCATTTAGCCCTTCCTCTGTTTGGATTGCAACTGCATAGTTGACACTACGGAAGTCATCATAATTTTTAAGCCCCTCTGTATTACTTGTAGCTACTTGCTCCCTCTATATAGAAAACAATGCCTAATCAGTGTCTGTTGGTCCCCCATGATCCTCTTTTTCTTATGTTAGTTGAGTGCTGAGTTGATGAGATAGCCACCTGTCAGTGACCTCGCAGGGTGGTCTAATCCCTCCTGTCCACATTAGTACAGGCAGCCTTTAAAATGCCACAAACAAAAATCATGGCACTTACTTGGATGGCTGAGTCTGTCAAGGCCTTCGGAGGCCGTCTCAAAGTCCCCTTCAGTCGACATCTGCGATTGGTCCATGGCATCGAGATAGACGCTCTCGCTGAGCTCCCCTCCCATCTGACTGCTCAAGGTCAGCTCCGTCTGCAGGAAGCCCACATAGGCCTTGTTGAGTTCCCTCAGGAGGGTCGGGTCCCTGTACTGGGCGTCTCCAGGATCGCAGGAGGCGTCGATGGCCACAAGAGATGTCTTGATGTCCCCACTGCTGGTGATCTGTGGGTGGGAGTTAGTGGAGATTTGTTCGGTTTGTGACAAGTATTGATAAGAGAGTTAAGAGAGGGTGATTACTGAAAAACCACACACTTTCTTGAGCGTGACACCATTTAAAGCCCTACTGCATATTTATAGCTCCTTACGCCCTCTATATTGCAAACAATGCCTAAGCGGTGACCATTGGTCCCCCATGGTTCCCTTTTTTCTATGTTAATTGAGAGCTGATTTGATGAGATAACCACCTGTCAGTGACCATGCGGAGAGGTCTAATCCCTTCTGGCAAAACTAGTGCAGACAGGCTTTAAGAGAGGGTGAGGATGATTACTGAAAAAACCATAAACATTTCCTGAGCTAGACACCACTCACACTAATTTGGCAAGGGGTAGAGAATCATAAGCTTCATGCTAAGAAACGGTGAACCTCAACATGGAACTTCAGGAATTCATTAAAGTTTTTTTAAGGCCAGAGCAGCTGCCATTGAATTACATGAATATTCCATGTCACAAAGTTTATACTGGTTACAGTATCTCTCTAATAGCCTGAAAAATGACATCCTCAAGAAATGATTGCATATCAATCTCACCAATCTCTGAAGTCCCTGGCATAACTCAATCCCCATCGGTAGCCTGCTAAGACTAGAAGTGATCAAAACCGCTACCAATACACTACCATCACTACACTGCTGCTACGACTACCACTAATGCTACCACTTCAACTACTTCTCCCATTACGACTACCACTACAAAGCAGCTCACCTGTGTACCTTGTCAGTTCTTATCCATAGCCTGCATAAGCTGAGAACTGTTCAAAGCCACTACCACTACCACACAACCACTATCGCTACCACTTCTACCACTATCGCTACTACTTCTACCACTATCGCTACCACTTCCACCACGACCTGCATATCTAAACCCCCATTCATAGCCCGTATAGAATGAAAACTGCTCGAAGTCACTACCACTACCACTGCTACCACTACCTCTACAATACTTCTTAAAATCATCATTTTTAAGCAGCTCACCTGTGCACAATCTCTAAAGTCCCCTGCGTATCTCTCAGTCCCCATCTGTAGCCCGTGTAGGACTAGAATTGCTCAAAGCCTCTACCACTACCACTACCACCACTACCACCATCGCTACCACCACTACCACTTCTACTTCAAATCATCATTTCCAAGAAGCTCACCTGTGCACCATCTTTAAAGTCCCCTGCGTATCTCAGTCCCCATCCTTAGCCCGTGTAGGACGAGAACTGCTCAAAGCCGCTGATCGAGATGGCTTCATTCTCCTCCATGCTCTCCATGAAGATCAGGCTTACCAGGAGCTCCGGGCAGATGCAGAAACGGATCTCTTCCTGGACGCACCCAGAGCCTAGGACTCCACCGCCGATGTACTCGTTGGCAAAGTCAACCTAAGGTTATAAGATGAGAATAGTGTTGGATAATATCATAATAAAGGTTGTTACTACTTGAGGATGTGTTACGATTCTAGGTCAAGCGAGAGGACAGTCGCAGGGAAGAAGCCGATGTCTTCCTGGAAGCACTCGGAGACTAGGACTCCTCCGCCGATGTACTCATTGGCAAAGTCAACCTAAGGTTATATTGGACAGGAATAGTGTTTGATAAGGAATAAAGTAAAAAATATAATATAATGAAATCAATGTTATTGAGGATGTATTGGATTCTTTGTCAATTGGTTGTACAATTTACAGGAATGAATGAAATCTCTCCCTCGATGCACCAGGAGCCCTGGCTTGGTGATAATGTGAAATATGATATTGATATCACCACGCCTTAACTGGCACCCATAGACCTGCAGGGAGAGGCAGGTAAACAAACCCTAAAATGCATATGAAATCACTCCTACCCGCACCTGGCAAATATTGCACAATGGTTTTATGTTCATCTTTATGTCCAACAGCATATTTGAGGTTGGCACCGACAACCAAAATCAAACTTTATCATCCTGCAGAGTTAAAACTATATCATGTCCTTCTTTTTCTTCAAGCAATGGTCACATCATGATGACCTCTCCATTACAATGTACACTTACCTGGAGTGTGCTACTTCCTGCCTCCTCGATCAAGCCTTCAGGGCGGACCACTAGAGGGCAGAGTTGAAGTCGGCTGTCCTTCCACGTCTCTAACATTGGCACCTCGTCTCTAGGTAACACCTGAAGGAATGTGGAGGAGATAACAATTTAATGGTAGGGTCCATTGAAATTATAGTGCGTCACCAGTTACAACGTCACAGGCCAAAGCACTTTACAGTATTAGTATAATCACACCTTTCACTAGATTCAATAGACTGGCTTACAAACATATTCAAATGTTATGCATACTTTTTAAACAAAGAGAACCTTAAATTTAGCCCGAGGCTTGCCTGACATCTCAACAAATAAGTATGCAGACTGGATTTTAAGTTTCATAGTTCATTCATTAATAACAGGTTAATGGAGTCACCAGGTCCCCAGAAAAGAACATCTATAAATTTAAATATGTTAATAAACCGGTCTATTATGATTCTACAATTTACAGTCTACGTTCCCTACTCCTATGGGGAGCATTCTAGTCAGTTGCTTGTTTCCAGGCATACACATGCTAAACAAATTAAACGACTTTAACATTCCTACAAGGTACCCATTTAACACCAGGGTGGAGAGAAGCAATGGACATTAAATGCCTTGCTAGAGGACATACAGTATATAATAATGTAAAAGCCATTTGAACCCATGACCTTTGCAAACCTTGGGGGTGTTTCACAAAGACTAGGATCGACTTTAAGTTGGTCTTAACTACCGTATGGCAGGCCGTTCATGCCAATAGTTACTCTCACCATTGGTCTCTCAATTATCATCTTTAGATAATATTTTTTCCTACGATAATGAGCTATCAAAAAATATAAATTCTGTAGATTTTTGACCACGATTGGTACATTGTACGTGAGAAACCAATGCCAGTCAATGATGAGAGAAAATAGTGGTATGAACGGCCTGCCATAGTTAACTCCAACTTAAAGTCGATCTTAGTCTTTGTGAAACACTCCCCTGCTCAAGAAGATGAGGAAGTTTGCTCAAATTCTAGGAATGCAGACAGGAAGCCCTGGGATATGAATGATTCACCAGGAAGCTGAGGATTATATTGACCTAATATTGCAGCGTTTGGGATATCGACAGTGTTCTCTGGTTGATACAGAGCCGGCATTGTTTGTATTTGTTCAGAGATATTTAAGCATGGTAACACAACTGACAAACATTATTTACATAATTAGTATTAGTAAGCACTTCAAAATAAAAGATGTAGATGCACAATTTTACAACCTAAAGAGTATATTCATTATGAATTGTAAAATGAGAATATGTAAAGGCGTGAATGGTTACTAATCTACTAGAAAGTTAGGATTAATGTAAAATGTCATCAATTATATCTAACTGAACCTAAAAAAAACTGACTTGTACATGTACAAATATTCTTGGGCGGAAAAAGGAATGCTATGTACATGTACCTGCTGAAATTACTTTTTATCTTGATAAATATAAAAATACACTACAC
>BEXV01000538.1:205198-217843 GCA_003118195.1 Hemicentrotus pulcherrimus | reverse complement strand
AGGGCCCAGGATTGTGTAGATCGTATACCACTTGGGTTTCAAAGACAAAGGGGGAGGGATAAGCGTATCTACACTGCGGTATGGGCTGGTGGCCCCTTCCCCCAATCTGCCGTCTTTATTCAAGAATCGAAGGGTCTCATTGATCGTTTTCGCGATTGGAGCTGGTTGTTCGATCACTGTATTTGGTCTTAAATTGGCACCGCAACATACTCAATATATAGAAACTTCGCGACTGATTTTCAGCGCGCGCTAACGGCTAGCTAGCTATGTGTGTACCGTAGGTGCATGCAGCATGCAGTGTTTACAAGTTTATAAGCTGTTGTCTGTTGATAGACATGATAGTTAGATTCAAAGCTTGTTTCAATTCGGGATTCCGTTTTTCAGGTTGACACCAATGAAATGTCGTGTCATTATATAAATGAAATACATCAGCATTTAGACGTTTCCGTTTTAGAAATAGACTCATCCTCAGACAGGAAGGGATCATCTATCAACAAAGCCAAATCAACATGATCAAATGACATTGATTACTGAATGATAATCATGTATGCACATGATGTTAGGCCTACTATGGAAATCTTGCCTGGACTGGAGTGGCTGGCCTAAATATAGTCAAGTCAAGACTGGAATGAAATTTTGTTGACAACATATGTTCTCCAATTGTGCTGAGTCTTACTCATTCATAGAGGTCTATCTCTGACTCTGCATGAACATGATGAACAATATGATAGACTAGAGTCTAAGTGAAACTTGAATGAAAGGACACATTAGGATATGAAGATTACATCTTGATTCAAGACTGAGCTGGGTAAATTATTCCACATTGACTCTGTTTAGAATTGCCTGGATGTGAGGCTATGACTATCATCGAACAAGGAGGAAAATTGAAATGTAAAGATGAAGCCTGATTGCCGGAGAAGTGCCTTCACAATCAGTTACCAAGAGGGGCCTCACATAGTTTTGTTGTCGATACTGTCTTTGCCAGTCGTCTTTCTGTGTGCAATGTGTGTAACTGGTTACATCGGTGTCCTGACATGGTACAACGTATTCCTGCTTTACTTTGATGAACGAACGCTTGTCCACCGACTCACAATCTGCCCTCTCCTCATCCTCACCCTGCCTGTGATTCTTCTCTTAGTCACGCTATCGTTATCAATCTATGCATCTTTTCAACAACTGTCATGGCATCTTGAAAGCTGGTGGGACAGTGTTCGTGATTTGGAGAAGGGGTTCTTTGCCAAGATCTGCTCCAGTCTGGGGTTGACAGAATGCTGTCCGTACGAGGTCATCATCCGCAGGGAAGACGACGATAGCTTTGAGCTAGCAGCGGAAGATGTCAGTTTGAAAGGCATCGTTATCACAAAATCTGAAACCCCATCAATTGATATGTGACTTTATTCAGTCGTTTAGACTGCTAGATTCTCTCTTTTATGTGAAGATATGCAGATTTGTATGTTATACAAGGGGCACGGTTAAAACTATTGCCCTGGGTGATCTTTAAACTGCACATAGAAAGTGCACTTTCAAGATAACCGAGGAACTATAGTTTTGACTGTCACTTGAAAAATAAGCAGTCAATATTTGTTTTGTATACCGCATCCCCATTCGTCTATTCTCAAAAAGAAAATGTGCACATCGAAATGTACCAACTTGAAGGGGATTCACCAAACTAAGAGTATTTCCCATGTCTCTCGCACATATATCCATTGTTGAATTCAAGATCTGTATCCATGGCGTTCTTGCATTTACTGCCCAGGCTAGGCAACAGTCAGTTATGAAGTTCATGCCTCCAGTTTTGTCCGACCCAAGGCCTAGAATCTCAATATATCTGATCATGTGATATATATGTGTGACAGGGTAAAGTTGTCATAGCCCGGATAGCCATATGTTATGGAAAACAGAGATAGTTTATCTGAAATATTTATATGTGCACATGTCATATTTTTCTTGCAGTATGCAGTCGACTGTAATCGTAACACTTGATGTATAGTAACTAGAAGAGTCACTGGACAAAAAATACAGATACTTGCCAGTGAGAACCTTATAAAGCTGATAGAAGATGCATAGTTACTGCTATGATAGTTGTAGCCCACAATATAACTACATGTATAGTATCATGATATGATCTATCCTTTGTCAAACATTGCAACTACATGTATTCATCAAGTTGAATGGTCATTCACTTTCCCTTTTTAAAAACACAACTCAAGAAAGTGAGCTTGTCTGTGTGATCTAAACTAAAGCACAGTTGTCTTATATATATATATATATTGTATACATGTAGGAGGAAAGAATCCTTCTATACCAGTAAGTGTACAATAATGTGTACAAATGCAGCAATCACTTTGCAATTTTAGATCATCTCACATTGTTATTTTCTACACATTGTGTAACTGATTGTTATACACAGAAGCATATGAAATATGCAATCACTTTCCCACCTTTGCTTCGCCAAACATGTTTGTGCAATCTTTTTTAAACAATTGTATTCACCTTTAATATGTTCACATAATCACACGAGTGCCTATTCATGATTTTTTTTGCTTGATATGCATGTTCCATTCTGAAATATGATTTTTGTATCCTTTAGAAAAGTTATTTCATTGTAATGGTGATTACATATTGAAATGTTATGTTACGACCCTTAATATTTGACAGAATGATTTTGTATTCATTGTACTTTTTGAAAAGGTAGCAGTGGTCATTCCTTCAGATTTTAATAGATTGAAAAGAATATAATTTTCAAGTAACAAACAATATCTAAAATAAGCTAACATTTCTGCTAGATGATGCCCAGATCCCCATACCAGTACATGCATATTGGGAAGATTGCTTTGTACAAATGGTCATACTCACAGTGTACTGAAACTTCCAAAGATTGATGCACAATTTCTAGATAAAGGTACTCAGCCTTGATATGACAACATCCAAAACCTGTTGAAGGCTTGTTCAACATAGCAAATTATCATACATGTGACAGCCCTTGCACCAGGAAATTCATTGGCAAAGAGATTTAGTAAAATTTGATCAAAATAACTTCTCTTTTAGGTTGGCTGAAATTTAATTGGAAAAGTGGTCACAAATTTTCCAGTAAACAAAAAGATTTCAATGAAAAAGGTCCTGAGGATTGTCCAACAAAGTAGAAAACTGTTCCTTTGATTTGTTTGTAGCTTGCTTTAATAAAAGGGGAAAAGTGGCCATCAGAGTTGCAAACAGCTCATTCTTTTTCAACATCCAAGATGTTTAATAACATGGCTTCAGCCAAAATTTGATGGACCGGTATCAAAAATGTATAGTGCAACAACAAAACTGTGATTTTCATGAATGATCTTGGAAAGCCCTGCATGTTGCTAATATAAAGATGCTAATTTTTCCTTTATATTTCTTGAAACAAACCACATTAACTACTTCATATACATGTACATGTACAGCCAGTTTGCTATTGCTTAAACTTTAGCCCCAAAATGATGTGTTACTTTTGTATATTTTTGTTTTAAAAAATACTTTTGAGGAGCTAGGCTTGAATAGAACAGGTGCCATTTACCAGTTGTTTTATGTTTCCTTTCTGTTACATTTCCGTAACCTGTTAAAAAAAAATACATTGTGAAGACACAGCTTGTGAACACATTTGTTGTTGATGAATAAAAATCACATTCAATCAATCAAAGATAAATTAATCAATCCATTAATCATTCAGTCAATCAATTGAGCATGATCTTTCAAATGTGCCAAGAATTTACTGAAAATACATATTTTGCAGCTCAGGTTGTAAATATAATTTATTACATGCAAAGATATTATGATAGTGTAAAATGGATTTATGGTCTTTTTGATATTGTACTCTTTAGTTTGCATGCACTGCCCATTCATAAAATTTTTTGTTGGGGGTTTATGCATAATTACTAATGTTGGATTACAACAAGTAGCTTACAGAATGTAAAGTTCTTGATTACAGTAACTATATCTTACAATGTATACTTGTAGATGCCTTCTAATGCTGCCTTTACTTTTGAAGTGTGTGTTTTGTACTACTGTATATGACTGTTTTGAATGGTCTTTTCATCAATTTATTTTCAAAATGGTTCTACTTTCTTGCACAATTTGTAGAAAAAAAATGATTTCATGAAATGAAAAAGACAACATATTCAATAGAAAATGCTCTAGCAACTGTGGTGTTTCAGTGTCACATTATATTGTTTTATTTGCATTAAAATTGATTTCATCAAATTAGTACAATTGTTGTTTTTTGTATCATTTATTAGTTGATTTTTAATTTTTTTTAAAGAAATGTACAGGATTGGAAACTCCCCGATAAATACTGAGAAACGGGTGAATCCAGCCAGCGGCAAGAGGGGTGGGGGGCCAATCCGTGAGAAAATGTTTAGTGACAATTCAGCCAGCCGGTGAATAAGAGGGGGGGGGGGGAAGAGGAATATATTTTTTCCCCCAATTTGTGAGAAAATCTGTCATTCTTTAATTTTTCTTGGCCCCTTTTTTTTNCCCCCCCCCCCCAAATAAAAAAAAAAATACAGGTACACCATAAATAACAATTGAGACTGAATTTAGTTTGTTGCATTTATATTTCATTCCATCATGAAATAGTTCATCCATTCACTCTCACTTATACATATTTTTATCATTGACAAGCAAAGCTGCAGAACAATGTTATACATAATTCATATTTTGCCTGGATGAGTTATATTATTAACAACTTGTATATACATTTACACACATTTTTAACAAAACAAAGAAAGAACATACACAGAAAGGATACAGCTTAGTTTAAAACAAATAAAAAGGAGAAAAATAGAGTAAATTTTCTCAAAAACACAAGTTGAGAAGTCATGCTCCTAACAATTGTTGATCAAACACTTTATTTGAATCACATTTTTACGAATTGCATTCTTGAAATCAATTTGACATGCATTTCAATTGAATATCTCAATACCAGTAAGAAGATTTATTTCATAATTCAACTAGGCTGGTCTCATCATTGACCAGCAATAATTATACCATTGGATGTAAATTTACTGTTCTTTTAAATAATTATCCATACATAAACATGGATAGGTTACAGATAGAAATTATAAAAGTGTTAAGGTTTCTTTGTTCTTAATGCACCAATATAGGTATTGTTCAGTTTCGAGAGAGGCTTTAAGAACATTAAAAGATAATCTTTTGCTGGAATACATGATCTGTTAAAAAAAAAAAACCTTTTAAAAATCAACTTATTTTACCCGTTGCTCAGAACTGACGGATCAATTCTTGGCAGGACTCCATCGCTACATACCGTTTTCAGCTAGGTAACTATTACAAATGTGTATGCTCTTCATCTTTAAAATATCAGTACAAGTTTGCACTATATAGAATGTAGCCAGGGAACAATTATTTCAGATAGAAGACCATTCTTTACCATTATATGATTGTACCACTACTTGTATGAAATATTGCTACTCCACACTTCATGCTCGTATACATGTACATGTGATAAACAGTTGAAGAGTCTTCACTGCTCAGAAATTAAAGGAAAAAATATTGATTGTCTATTATGAAATGAAGAAAAAAAAATACACTCCTTTAACTAACATTGCAAGTTCAAGCCATCACCTTCAAATATAATGTTAACCCAGCCACCTAGGAAGAGGGACAAGCATGCCTCATTTAAAACTTGAAATGGAATGGAAATGCAGCAAAACAGATCTCTGGATAATGATATTCCAGATGTAATATTTGGAGGAAAAAAAACACATTCTGATACTTGACATGTGCCCCAGGTTTACATGATTGTCAATAGTTTCTCAGACCATGAAAAATATAAATAAAAAATCTTTCCATATAAAGTAATTTTTTATCTTCCTAAACTGTCATATTCATGAAGAGATAGAAGATTATTTTTTTTTTTACACAAACAATATTTGATTGACTGACCCTCTGGAAGCAATTACATAACAGATGAAGATTTCTTTTTGAAATTTTCTCATTACATAATTTCATTAAAAAAATCATTTGAATACCGTAGGAGAAGTTAAATAATTATGCAAAAACATTGGAAAACTAATCAAAATTAAAAATGACTTTACTTTTAATTTGTTTCAAGAGTTTTGCTTAAAAATGCAGGAAATATACATTTCAAATATATAGTGTTTTATATGAACTTGTACATGTAAAGGTTGCCAAAAAATAAAAGGAGCAAGAGTAATTAAATAATTTTTCTGAATTCTACAGCGATCTACTTTTTTCTTTACTGATTAATGGACTTGGAAGTGATTCTCTTTATCTTCAAAGATCATATTTAACAATTGTAATTCAACTATTTCTCCTATGTTCTACTAGAACTATTCATTACACCTATGGGGGCCAGAAGAACAGTAAACTCTTATATAAAACTCTTTTTGAATAAAAACAAGATATGAATAAGAAGGCTTAGACACAAGGGGATTGCACATGTGAGAAAGGACGGAGAAAAGAAAAAAAAAAGCAGCACATACAAAGATTTACCAAATAAATACACCAATTTGAAAGATAAATTTTTACAATTTAGAAGTTCATTACACATACAAATAGATTTATAACGATAGTGAAGTATAAATTTTCCTCACAAATTTTGTTGTCTATACAAATTATCAAATTTCAAATGTGAATAATCAGCTTCTTATACTAAACTTAAGGTTTTAGGTCTCGACTTATAAAAATGGAATACAATTTAGTGTTAAACACCTTTCAAAAGTGACCTCCACACATGGAATATAAATAAATGCAGCAAATCTTGTTTAATACACCTCAGTAATGGGAAGAAAAATGACAGGTGGGATTTTGTATTTTAGAAAATGCATATATGACAACAAAATATATCATGTGCTCTGCAAATACATGGCCATACAGGATACATGGCCGAGCCTAAAATGGATATTATCATTATCATCATCATCATCATATCTGTATGCATGAATTTGGAGGGCTAATAGATTGCTGCAATCAGGAAGACAATACCACACCAAATTCACTTTTAAAATTTTGAATTTACAATGTGGAGGAATCTCAAAAATCTAGACATCTTTTTATATCAATACCGAGGAAGAGATGTGACATCTATGATGACATTCCAACTGTTGTGAATTTTTAAAACTTTTTGGTTACTAAATGCATATTTTGTATCACTTAGATTTGCTCCTGCAGCTGTAACAACATGACATGACATGACAAGTCCATGTTACATCTGCAGACATCTTTCTGTATAAAAAAAAAAATCACTGATCAAGATAACTATGTCCAGTTTGTCTTGTGAGTTGCCCCCTCCCCCCATCAAACTATTACATCTGCTTTCACACCATTATTTCCTTGATTATCACTGAATACATGTAACTTTATTGCATAATTTGTGGAATTGTGGGAATACAAGGAAGTACAATTTGTCTGATTTCAACTTTCCGCAATGTATTTAAAAAGAATAAGGAATACCTGGTTTTATTATTGTAATTTTTGCAAATTTCTAATGAGTAATTTTAAATGAATCTGGAATAATAATGGAGTAGTTCTACACTTGAAGGAAAAAAAATCCATACATTCAGATGGTTAATTTCTAAAAGCCAGTAAGGAAAAGCTGACATCCCATACAGAATACAAAACCAAGTACAGTTTTTTAAGGACTAAGCACCCCCACCAAAATGTTCTACTTGCCCAAGAAAAGACATTCATTCACTATATAGCTTCATGATACCATTAGACACATTCATGATTATCTTCTGGAGTTGTTTAAAAAATATGAAAATCCTTTTGCTGTAGCAAATGGATACAAGCTTATTTGAATAACATTTGTTTTTGAAAAGAAAAAGAAATCAGTTTCCTTATTTGTAACAATACATGGAATGTTGAGGATATCTACTCATCTCTATTGTTCAATTTATCCATTGCATGAATGGCAGCAAATGAACTGAGAAAATAAGAGTAAGAGAACTAAAGAAAAATAACAAAATTGACCACAAGGCTCCTTTTTTCTATCCCATATTCGAATTAAATGCCCTTGCAAAGGAATTCATAAAGAGATAACATGACAGTGACTACAATATATTTGACACACACCCGAATATAAGATTTGATAAAATAAATGACCACACCGCTTAAAATATACAAAGTAAGCTCCTTAAAAGACCCACTACATGATTACAAATAGATCTAACATACTGTATTATCATTTGGTATACAGGGCAAGCACCGTTGATTTGTCAAATAAAATGATCAGAAAGTTATATATCAATATCTGTGAACATATTTATATATCTATGTTCAGATGGAATGATAGAAATGTTAAGAAGGATAAACAAAAGAAGGAATTTCATTTCATTCTCTCATTAAATCATTACATACTTATTTCAGACATATACAGCAGAGAATATTCAATAGAACAATAAAATTTGAAGCAAAGATCAGGCGAAAGGATACGTTTTTCATCTGTGTAAAATATATAACAAATTTCTCCTTTCAGAAGTATTACTGTATCAGCCAGAATTAATAGAAGGAAACATTTTTTACTTATTTTTTACTTTCTAATGGATAACTATCAAATCTTATAATCTCGGTAGCTGAACCAATACCATATCTATAAATGTAACATTATACCACTAGTAAACAATGGACATTTCAAATTGTATTTTAGCAAAGAAGAAATGAGACTGGTGTGATAAGTTTTACAATACTTCAAGATATTTGCTTAAGAACTTCACGAGGATAGCAAGATATTAGTAGAAAGCTGGGTTGGTATGCTCAATGATACACTTGCGACAGCATCGCTTGAGTAGTCTATAAGCCTCTCTGGACACCTCATCACAATCCTGAATATTCAGCTGCTGAAGATCAGGACAGACTTGCGCTAAGACCTCGATCACCTGATCAGTCACATGCAAGCAGCCTTTCAGACTAAGCTTCCTCAAGCTCTGACAGTTTGTTGCTATGGATATCAAGCCATGATCCGTGATCAGCGGACATTTGCCGACATCAAGCGATCTGAGTCTTGGGCACCCTCTTGACAGGGCCTCCAGGGATTTGTCGGACACCAGGACGCATCCCCTGACTTTTAGGTAACGCAACTTGTAGCAATGCTTGGCTATGGCATACACACCCATGTCTGTTATGAGTTCACATTTGGCCACACTGAGGTACCTCAGATGGTACTCCAGCTTGGCAAGTTCTCTCATGGCGCAGTCCGTGACTCGCGGACAGTCACTGAGCGAGACTTCTTTTAGCATGAGACACTGAGTGGTTACATATTGCACACCGATATCAGTCACTCCAACGCACCTTCGGAGATAAAGGTTGACCAGAGTCGGACAGTTGGTGGCTATCGTCCGAAGCCCGTTGTCATCCAGCATAGAACAGTCTGACATGTCCAGATGGCGTAGATTGATCCGCTGCTTCAAGAAATCTTTGGGATCTGAGTAGGCAGGCTCCACAGGAAGGTTCATACAGTCTACCTGCTTGCAACCTGGAAATATGCGGAAGCAAAAAGAAAAGAAAAATGTGAAGGAGGAGTTAAGTGCATTCTAGAATCATGAGTCAAAACAATGAAAGTATTATGCAGAGAAGTTTATTCCTAGCAACAGTTTGAAATTAATATTTAGGTAAATTCTCCTATTATGATCTGTCTAAAATCTCTGCAATGCAGGATCTATTTCCATGACTGTACAGTAAGGATTTCTAATCACTGAGATTCATAATAATAATAATAATTATCAGCAGATTAACCATTCACAGACTTCTGTGTCATCCTTAAATGTAAATGTCAAAATGCCCAGCTTTTCTTCCTCTCAATAATACACATTTCGTGAATAAAGTAAAAACGAAACACTTTTGATAATGCACATCAAATCCTTGATATCTGGATAATTATCAACCTCTCTGGAAAGTACCTACCGGTATTTCTTTTAGTTTAGATTACAAATTCCCCAAATCTGTAGGTCTTTCCCTAAATTCCTCTAATGAAGCCGTGTTTTCGACGAAAATATCCAAATCGATAGCGGAAGCTTCAATAATGCCAGTTGGTGTGTATAGGATTACAATGCCCTTCCCTCTGGGTCTGGAGGTAATGGTATATTGTTCTTCTAGATCGTATCTTAGGAAGTAATCTACACCAAAAGGTTTTTCTTTTTTCTGTTGTTTTGGGTGTTTTACTTGCCTACTGGCCATAATCAAAGTTCAGGCTAAAGTTCAGCCCCATCCATCCATGTTTATGCCCACCCAACACTTCCATATATCCTTCACTAGCCTTAATACAGAGGGCCTAAATCCAAAAGATACAACATAGGAAATTCTTTTATTGAATCTTTTTTTATTCAAGGGTAGGTACAATAGGATATAAATCAGCTTTATATACATAGTTTTATTTGCTGTGAGAAATTGATTGTCTGCATTCGTTTCAGTTGTCTTTTGTGAATGACCTCTTTTTTGTTGCTATTTTGTTCAGTAATATCATTTTTATTTCTAAATCATGTCCTTACATTTTTATTCTGGAGACACAATAATATTGGATGGATTGCAAGAAGGATTGAATGGCAAGGAGATAATTACAGCATGTAGTAATTGTTTTTGAGTTGTCAATATGAGTATTTCACTCTTTTATACATCATTCATCCTCATCAGGGATTGGCTACTTCAATAAGACGCAATTCACAACTTGAAAATAGCATTACTGCATAACTGCATCCTACTACAAGTTTTGGGTGTAAAGTAGCAAGTGCAGTTTCCTCATGAAGTATGATGTATTATATTGTGCACTTATTTTAAGCTCCAATGCTGTGAATAAAATAGCATTTTTAACCAAGTAAACCTGCAGTGGAATATGCAATAAAAGGAAAAAGGTCAATCCAGTGGTGAGATATGTCTAGATAGAAAGCACTATTTTACCAAAATGCTTCAGATAAGTGGCTTTCAAATACAATTAACTATTAAAGTCCTTCATACATCCCATTAGGATTACCCACAGTATCAAGTAGACAAGCTGAATAGATACTTTTTCAGTTTGTAAGCTGTCAAATCCTCTCTACTGTTGATATTCAGGTCTATTTGGGGCCGATTATCTACTTTCCGAGGCTAAATGTAATCCAGGGGGTGTTCACAAAGATCCTAAGTAGAACTTAACTCTAAGTTGGACTTAAAACTTATGGACAGCCATTGGAGTCTTAAAATGAAATATATTCAAAAGCAGAAATTCCAAGTATTTAAAACTTTTTATAAATTCCACATCCAGAACATGAAATCTCCTTGATGATAGAAAATATGAATGATTTGAATGAACAATTAATGCCTTTCAAAATAACTTTAAGAAACTATTTTCAAAGATGCTAATGGCTTTCCATATTTTTAAGTCCAACTTAGAGTTAAGTTCTACTTAGGATCTTTGTGAAACACCCCCTGGCCTACTAATAGAGTGAGTGGTGGTGCTTATGTCTCAATGGAAGTTTTAATATTCATTTTCAATAAATGGAGTTTCGGTCATTTGCATTTCTGCATGGAGTGATCTACTCCATTAAAATATGTGGTCAACAGTCATGAATGAGTTAAAGAGTCATGGACTATTTCATTAAATGGCCATTACGTCTAAAATCATGCTGATTGATGTCGAGGTTGCCGACAATGAATTCAAAGTGTAGATTGCTGGCTACATACATATAATTTTAATCATTAAATGGCTACATTATCTATATTTGAGGTTGATCGATGCAATTGAAAGTGATAAAGTGCATTTTGCATGAGTTTTTTACAAGATGTTTTCGTTGTCACCATATGATGATTTGGACAGTGCACATATATAATTATGATACAATTCAATTATCTTGAATATGAAATGCAAAGCTAGTAAAAATGTACATAGATCTTTCTCTCACTTCTCTCTGTTATGTTAAAAATATAAATATGTATAATCTAAAACTCTATGTTGCTGTAGATATAGAGTCCATTATAAAGTTAAAACCATACATAAATTAAATATAGTTGTGTACTTCCATCAACATTGCCATAAATTTACAACAAGCAAAGTTCAGCAAACTCAACAGTTTGAGCCGATTACTTCTAAATCGTCAAGTGAATTTGAACAAATCTGATCACTTTAAGAGGGAATTATTAGGTTTCTATGAAAAAGAAATGAGGCATTTAACAGGATTTTCACATTCCGCAATGATGATTGATGACCAGCACTAAACTTTCACCCTTTTGCACTTTTAGATGAAGATATATCCCCATAAGAGTTGTGAGAAATGCTAAACGAAGCATACACTGTCTTTGCAGAAATAAATTTGGGGTCATCAATAGATCAAGGCAGATTACATGTATACCTCACTACAAGTAGTTATGGTTATAAAACAGAATTTCTAGGATTACTACACTCTCATCCCTAACCTTTTCTCTGGAATCTTAAGCTACTTTACCACTAAAGCTGTTAATCTCTTACTGTTACAAGCTTGGTGACAAAACTTGTCATTATCTGGCTTTAAAGATGAATGAGATTTGCAACCTCAATCCTTTAAACTCCTTTCACTCTCAATATGGAGATGTTGAAGGGCATTGCTTAGAAGTATCTCCTTAAAATGTAAGTAGCCCTTTTAACTACTACAATATCACCTTTGGGAATTCATATAACACTTTCAATTCCTCCTA
>BEXV01000538.1:164045-201448 GCA_003118195.1 Hemicentrotus pulcherrimus | reverse complement strand
GGGGGGGGGGTTGGTGGAGGTGATTACTTACTGACAAGTGGCTAAAGTTTGTTGTTCTTACATGCATCATATCCTCTTTGATTTTTCTTTAAGTAATCCATTGACTTTCTTTAGCAGTTGAATTGAACCGGCAGAAAAAAATAACAGGATGCAGACAATACACACTTTCTTCCGTTTCTACGCTACAGATGAACTAACCTATTAACATTCTTTCACTTTACTTCTGAATGCATACCAATTACAATAGAAAGCAAATTTGTCACTAGTAATTGATTGAGCCAGGAAGTAATCTTGAGTCTCTATCTCATCCCATCACAGATTTGTGAGATTACATTGATTATATTTTGTTTTTAGGCCGAGCTATTAAAGCATTTCTTTGCCTACCAAGAAGCTTATGCATCCCCATACCCCGCAGCTGTAACCCTCAGGGCAGATTTTATATGATAGCGACTGGTCCTAAAAAAACTCCCAAATCAATATCTGCATTTCTTTCTTTCATTATGCCTTCTCAGGAAATTTTCTAGAAGACTCCTGATGCCTGGGGGTAGGTTTTTTTAAATAACAATTTATATTGCAGAGGAGGTTGATGATCTGCTAAATCTACTATTGGTTCATCTTTTAATGGATGATGATGATGATCTACAAGTAAACTGAAAAACAAAATATTGAAAACAGCAGCAAAATACTTCTGTAGTCTGAAATACAGCAAAAATATAGGCCCAATGAAGACAATGGATTTTGTAATGTAGGTAAAATATTTGAATCATTATTTTCAAAGAAGATTTGTTTTTTAAATATTTTTTATACTAGAATAATAATTCAAAGAGTACAGTTAAAATGTATTGTGTCGTTCAGTTGTATGTATCTTCCACAGCTCAGTTTATACTCTGTGTACAAGTGCATGTCAGTTTGATATTAAATTGGATTTATATTATTTTCAATGTCATACTCAAAATAATTTAACTTTTGATGCAGGACTTATCAGACCCCATCTTCAGTAGAGAAGATTCACTGAAAGAAAATGGCTTCTGTACACTTGGTAATGTATGGGAAATGTAAACCTGGAGCACATCTCAGAAACTCTTATTATCAATCCTAATGTTTCTATCTCTTCCTAACATAAACAAAGGGTAATGAGAAGGAACACACATTGCCTGATTGAAATGGATGCTTTCCAATCATTTCAAATTAGAGGATCCTTTCATCAATGAATCTCCATGTTGCAGAAGTATAAACATTCAATTTGCCTGTAGACCGACTCAAAATAATAAACAGAGGACATATTTAGAAACTAATATTCCCTGTAACAAGCGGAGAGAATTTCTCCGGATATTACTATCAAACGCAGAGGAAGGAGCAAATTTCAAATTGGCCAGTCGCGATCGAGGCAGATGCACAAGAACAGAAATGAAAATTAATGTATTGTTACCAGATGGATTTTGAATAGTCTACAAAGTACAGATAGCTTGTTAATCATACGCAACTCAAAAAACAACTTGGTGTCCAGTCTTGTATGAAACAAAAAATCAATATGGCACAAACAGGATACAATCGAAGCGCAAAGCAGAAAAACAGTGTTGTTTGTAAGAAATTGTAATCTGTAAAGTTGTAGAAGCAAGATGGGGTTACAAAAAGAATACTTTTTAGATCAACAAACCTATAAAAAGCAAAGAAGAACTTAAAAAGCAACTTCATATTCATCAGAATAGGGAAAAATAGGATATGAAACATAATCCTATCAAATAAAGAAGAAAAATTATAATAATATGAATAGTTTACTAGGACTTTGTTTTGAATAATTTCACAGCAAGTTCCTTCAGAACAGCATTCATAATTATATATCGGTAAACTAAATTCTTTAAACATTTTGTTCAAAAGTGTTTTTTTTAATATAAATCTAATCTATAGTTAACATAACTAAGTTGTTTGATTATTTGTTTATATTTTACAAGTTAATCTACATGTATATGCATACTTTTAAGCAATTACAATTCTGATTTAGGTAGTCTGACATATTTTATCTGAGATGGAGCAATGATAGTGCATGCCTTACTGCGTGTATTAAGAATGCAACAACACAATCTCCAATGGCAGGTACATCTCATGTCACACATAGCTACATGCAAGCAGAGGTAGGGTAGTAGTAGTAGCAGAACATAATCATCATTAGTCATGTCACATGTTCCTAATTTCCTTCTAATCCCCCTTTGTGAGATAGTCTCTGAGGACATCAATGATGGCAGGACACTTATAGAATATTGAGACAGGGATGATTTGCTGCTACTGGCTGGCAGGCAGGAAGGCATCATCTTCATGCCATGAACATGAAGTTGTCAGCAGGTCTGGCATCAGTTCAGAATTTATTCAAAACAAGATGTTGTATTCACCGGGGATTTCTCCCACTTAGGTTCTGATATGAAGCTGATATTTTAATCAGGAACTAGAAAATTGTTTTAGTGCAAAGGCTGAATCAGAAAGAGATATCTGCATGTCTTCATTCTTGTCATTAGTTTTAAAGAGTACCGGTATGCTTTTTTACAAACTATAAAAGCATGATGATGCTACAAAATTTCTTTGAGGGTGCTGCAGGTGCATCTTGACTGTTTTCATGGACTTCCCATTGACCCCTATCTAAATCCTTTCCTGTATAAATGCACTCTTCTCAAATTCACAGCTCTTACAAGCAAACAGCACTTAAGTTGCTCCTCTATCGAACAGTAATCAAGTTTCACAGTCACAATCCAGTCTTCCTGAGTCTAAGCTATGGTACACCATGCTTTAAATCTTCAACACTATAGGACTGAATCGAGAAGTAACTTTCCAAATCTCCTGTATTCAACGGCACGTACAATCCATGACAATTGACAGTAGAACTTCACCAGAATCCACTTTGCAGCAAATGTGTCTGATCTGACAGATGTCAACGGGAAGGGCCCCTCATACATACCAACGTGCAGGCAGACAGGTACCGATACAAAATGTATGGTTAAAGAATTCAAGCAGAATAGAGAATGCACTAGATTGGAATTATGGAGCCAAAGTTCATGACATCTTAGCCCCCAGGGCATAGTGTATCCAGTTGAAACATTCTGAACCTAATTTGTTTGCTAAATTTAAAACCTTAAAATGCAGATCTGTTCTTTTCTTCTTTTTGCAGCTTGAAAAGCATTTTTTTTTTCTTTCACTCCTCTCATTATCTTTGGGGAAGCACAAAGTTCTGCTCTTTTTAAACATTTTTTAAAATAGAGTTTCCCCCTTGAGCATTGTATATGAAATACATAAAAAAAAAACAACTCAAATACTGAAGACCGTTTAAATTTGCATTATTCTAAAACCATGGGGGAAGCACAAATGTTTGACAGACACTTCTAGACTTACAGCATGTCTTGTAATCGTGGCACAATTATAACAAGAGTAATAACAAACCGCCAAGCTTGGCGCGTAAATCCCCTAGGAAACTAAGAAAAATACACCAAGCGTCAGTGCGATTTCTTTAAATTGGGTCAGAATGTCAAATCTTTTGTTTGCGTGGGTTGGAAGCCAGGGGATCTGAAGTTCAATGTGATCTAGACAATAAAGAGTGAATATATCTTAACTCCATTCTTTGTCCAATATTTAAATTGAAAATCTTGTTATACATGATAGTTATCTACTTATCTAATTACCATTAAGCCATTTTAGGCAGTTGTTTTGAAGCTGCAGTTGCTCACATTCAAAGGGAAATGGCAGGTAATCTCTTTTTTTCTTGAAGAGGAAAAAAATTATAAAGACACTGGGGAGAGACGTCAAAAGCATAAATAGCTTAGTGATATGATGACACAAATGTCCTTCTGAGAGTCATAAGGGCATTACATTCTTTATAAATTTATATGAAATACTGCCCTTCTATCTCTCAGCAGAAAAAAAAATCTTTTCATTTTTAAACCAGTTTTTACTTAAATAGGCATTATTTGAATGAAGAAGTATTACTCACATGTACAAAGATACATAATTAATGTCAAAATATACTCACATTTAAAAGGTGCTGGCTTGCTGATGACGAACTTGAGCATTATTCTCTCACAAAAGAGCGAATATTTCCACAAGACATAATAGTTTTTACGAAATAATGGCTCCATTGAGCTTTTCTCCATTGCATGAAACGCATACAGAGCAGCAGGCACCATAGTCAGGATTTAGTGTTGTTTGTGGCACCATTTAGGCTGTCGCTTCAATAGCTGGTTTACAATGTCAAATGTTTTTTTTTTGTTTGAGTCCTTGCTCCAAAGTGTTTGGAGCATCAATCACGAGGGATGATGATAAAAGTCAGCAGAGATCAAGTATTTATGGATGCCTTCACTAAAAAAAATGAACAAAAGTGCAATGAATTCATCAATGAGTATTAAGGTCATATATAAATATTAGTATAGTTTCTATTGGATTTGTCCTGGGACACATTACAGTCATAAAAAAATCCCCCAAAACAGATGAAAATCTCTAAAACATGGAAAATGATCACCAAAGAAATTCTTCAGCCACAATTTCACTGTCAAGACTTTAGAATAGGTATATCACTGGTGAAGGAGTAAAGGCAAAACATGGAATTTCACATTTATCACTGAGAAAGTCCTGGTGCAGCAAATCAGTCCACACTAAATGATCAAGCACCGAAACTGCAGAATGATGACAGTAAAATGCAGCAAATGGTTCAATACAGCGAGCCAGTTTGCGACTTGGAATCCTCTATTGTTAATGAGCATAGATTAAATCTGTGACGATTCCACATTGATTGGAGTGAGTTGAATGGAGTGTTCCAACCTGCTAGTCCTTGAAATCAGATGAATTCTGTCCAAATCACCTGGATGTCCTCCAAAAAGCCGCTATTAGGCTGCCCACCAATTATGCCAACATATCAATAGGTCATTCAAAGGAAATATATCATCAATTTAATGAGAAACTTTTTTTCTTCTCTCCTTCAATTAAAAGTGACAAAAAAAATGTTCACGCTGTCCTGATGAGGTGAATTCAATTTTGATTGTCTTGATTGTTGATGTTGGTGTCTCATGTTGGCAAAAGGAGAAGAAAAGAATCAACTTTGAATATCAACTGAACTGCCTAGCAACCCATCACAGCCATCATGAGTTGAACATTTGAAGTTATGACATAGCAACTGGGCTATTTAGAGAGAGCTTTAGGTAAACGAGCAGAATTTATAATCAGTGATCATTTCCATTTAGAACGGCCGCAGGAGTAAACTGAGACAGCGGCAACGTGCACAACGTGCTGTGTGTGCATCGGAGGCCTAGGAAACCGGAGTTGGGGTGGGCTTTGAGAGACCTGGTAGGCATGCCAGGGAATGGTTTATAGACACAGCTGTAAATCTTGTTCACTTGGGGGCATTGCTGCCAGCTCTCCTTGTTCTCTCCTGAGAGCTGTTACAGCGTTTCACACTTTTACTCAACTCCATCAGGTCTCCTTTGGTTGTTCCTCATTACAAAGCCAATCCAACAAGGTCAATTGCAAATCTTTGAGGTGACAGTTAGGTCTCAGATATATTCCACAAAAGGTCGCCCTAGAATTACAGCTCTGCCTCATATATCACTTCATAGTGAACCCGATGCCTATATATTCAAGCCTCTCTGTTGACATTGAAAATTCAGGTTCAAGCTTGGAGATTCATATTGCCACAACAAGAAGATCAAGCGATAGATGTAAAACTTCAACAATACATCACATTAAAGGAGTAACATGGTTAGGTGACTCCCTCCAAAAGTACTGCTTGAAAAAGACAAACCAGTACAATGTAATCACATTTGCTTGATCTTCTTCATTGGCTCAGAATTGATAAATGAATGCATCCTTTCTTTCAAACTTGTAGATTCATATTACTACACCAAGTAGACCTGGGGGGGTGTTTCACAAAGATTTTAAGTCGAACTTAACTCTAAGTTGGACTTAAAAATTATGGAGAACCATTTGTAGCCTTAAAATATAATATAAAATTCAAATATTTTAGACTTTTTAAAAATTCTACATCGACCACATGAGATCTCTGTGATAAAAGAAAATATGAATGATTTGATTCAACATTTTATGCCTTAAAAAAAAAATTTTTACAAAATATTTTCATAGCTGCTAACGGCTTTCCATAAAAGTTAAGTCCAACTTCGAGATAAGTTCAACTTAGCATCTTTGTGAAACACCCCCCAGATGATAGATGAGGACTGACAGTTAATCTTCCAAAAGGTTTTAGAAGATAACCCACCGGTGTCATGCATAACAGTGTTTACTAAATAAATCAAAAATGGTATATGCTGAGATGATACTCTTGTAAGGTCAGCAAGCCAATAAATGCCTAATAGTATGAAGTCAATTCACACTTTATAGGTGTCCATTACAGATCATTACACAGGTCATGGCCATCAATTGATATTCACAAAGGAGGTGTTTTTTTCTCTCATTTTTGTTTGTCTCACTCCATAATAATGACACAGCAATGCTTCATTGATATTCTATATCAATTGAAGAAACAGAAATACAGCTTTCATGAAGACCACGATAATGGTTCCTACGAGCATAATTAATGCAGTACACCATCAACCATATGGTCCTGTTCATAATCAATACAGCAGGTGAAAAAAACCACACATTATTTCAATCCATTTCATTTTCTCACTGTTATGTATTCTGCAAAGAGAAGATTGGTCACACAATTTCACAAGTGACTTAAATGATTTGTGCACAACGGTATCATTGGAGAAAGATGGCTAGCAAACTTAGCATCCAATGAAAACTGGTCCATTGGTGTGTCACATTCTAACAAGGCACGATGGAGGTCCATTAGTTAGGTACTCAGATGGTTGAGCACAAAGTAAATTGGTGATAATCACCGAAAATATGAATGAACTGTTGGTATATTATGTGGACACCAAAGTGGCAGCCTGGAGCTTTCAAAAGAAAAGCCTCAAGCAACAATTATTTCCACAATATGTAACCAGGTGTGAATTTCAGTGCTACTGGCATAAAATCAACATCTTTAACAGCAGACAATTACGATGGAAATAATCCAATCACGCTGTTTAGTTGTTGATAATAGCCACTGACAGAGGGGAAATGGCTATTAATAAATTTAAGCGAATTCAACACAAGCAGCAGATCTTTTCAAACGATGACCTCTCTACAACAAGAGTTTCAAATCCATTTTTTTAAAAGCCTGAATTTGAAGTCAAACACCTCCACAAGAAAGGGATAAATCGAGCTTAAGGATGTCAATTTGAATAAGAAAGAATAATTTTCTTCTTTGATCACAATCAGGGATGAATCGAACTCCAGGGGTATCCAGGTGGGATTTGAGCATCAAAGGATCCTTTCATCAAGACCGACTCAAAAAGTACCTCACAGATCTTCATCAGGTGTCCGCCTCCTCTTTGATGGTCATTGTAACATTGAAATAGAGAATGTTCCAAGGTTTTTAATCAATCAAAACCTTCACATTTGGAGAACTCTGCTGTAGTAAACATTTGCAAACAGCCGTCTATCTTTCAGAATGTGGCAGCAAAATGAAACTTAATCTCCAACATTTTTCCACTAAGACATGAAATATGGGTCGATGCATAAACTGTTGGTCTTCACGTTTCCTGGACTTGCTGTAGCCGGAAATATGAAAAATGTTCATGCTCTCTCTCTCTCCATCTCCATTTCAAATAATCCCTTCTCACAGTGTTGATCGAGCTGGGAAATCGTCCATTGAATCAATGATCCCTGCTTGGATTCTATGAGGTTTCTATTATTGTTAAGCAGTAGAATGCAATCGTAGCTTCTGTTTTTCCATGATACCTGTTTATCTTGTGGCTAAAAAGCGAAACTTTGTGCAGTCTGGCTGGATGAAATCTAACCTGCATGGCCTGGGATGGGCAGATTGTCAGTTCACAGGTCATCAAATAGACAAAAAGATAACACTTCACATCTATTAAAGATACTCTTTCTCTCTCTCTCTCCTTCTCTCACTCTCTCTCTCTCTCTCCTTCTCTCACTCTCTCTCTCTCTCTCTCTCTCTCTTTCTCCCCCTCTTCCTATCTCTCTCTCTTCCTCTCTCTCTCGAGATCTTTGTCCCCTCTCTTTAGTTCTCTCTCTCTCTTCCTCACTCTGTTCCCTCTCTTTTCCCTCTCTCTCTCTCTCTCTCTCTCTCTCTCACACAAGTTACTTTTCTCTTTCTATCTCACTCACTCATTATCAATTATGGCAAGGTCCCCAATTCAAATGTGTCACAAAAATCAGCACACCGTTGATATGAAGAAGAATTGAAGCTTCAAATGGTCTGCGTTTAATTCTGAGGATATGAAATGATGGATATTGGGGATTGAGCTGCCGAGAAATGGAGTCCTTTTTACGAGTGCTTGCAGAGAGGTAGAGATCAAAGATCAAGATGCTGAGATGTCAGAAGAAATGACAAGCTACCGTGCTCCGTGCTTGGCTGATGGCTAATGGGCGACAGAAATCTCATTTGTAGCCAAGGAGGAGCAAAACTGACAATACACCAATACTCCACAATATTTACGCTAAATCAGGTCTCCCGCTTACAGCCTTCTCTAATCATGCAAAAATGATTGCATTGCTCGCTCATATGTCACAAATCAGATTTTAACTTCAGAGTAAATTTCCTTCATAAGGCTCAGAAATTATATTCCAAAATGTTGTTCATCAGTGATTACGAACAAAAACAAATGTACCCACAAATCCTATTTTGAATGAAATCAACAGGTCAAGTCTCCTTGTACTCCAATCCTACATAAACTCTAGATGAAAATTCAAAGACCATGCAAATCCAAAAAAAGGATTATAAACAATACTGCTGATTGATAATCACACAAAGTTGTGCTATTTCACAAATCCATACCGTAAGAGATGACTAAATGTAGCTTCCATGACGAAGGGCAAAAATAAAATGGGAGGTTAAAAGGTGGTATCTCAGAACACTTGGATGTTTACCAGCTCTGTCCGATGATAGCATTGATTTTACATCTGTTGTTGTGTTGCAACTCCTTTGTCCAGTCTTAACAGATCAATAACTGACCAGTGTAAACAACTTCGTAATGAATGAGCATGCACACAAGCGTCCAATTGCGCTGAAAAAACCAACACGCAAACCTAATTGATCGGTAATGCAATAATTTGTGCCGTTTTAATAATTTCCTTGTACGGTATTTATGTAGGATCCCCGTTTGCACAATATTTATTGACCATGACTCAAGTGTCAATGAGAAACGGTCAGTCTCCGGTATTACTTTGGTGGTCAGAAGAGATGCTCTGATGTCAATCCATAACTCTGAATAAACTCAATTACATGTAGTTTCATGAAGTCCTTCCTTCACTGCAACACAAAATCTTTCATAATGCATTCGCTCAGAATAATAGCCCTCAATTAAGAAGTGATGATTCAAGCTGCATATATATCCATCATGGGAGAGCTCCTAGCTGGCTCCAAATCAATTCTTATCATTTTGGGAGTTCTGTGACGGATGCCTCATGATTGCTGATTGTTGAACGGTTGAATGCATAGCAGGGAATCCAGTCCGCTGGAAAGAGGGGTTGAGGGAAGAATGGAGAGGCTATAGGAGTACTGTAGCATTCGGCTTGAATACGCCACAAGAGCGCAGGGAGGTAAAAAATGTGTGTGGGGAGAGAGAGAGAGCACACACGAACGTGCAGAACTCGAAGTGGGTAAAACAGAAGACACCATAGACACGTCGGCATACATGCAATATCCGGTTATATCTCATTAGATTCAGCTTTAATCTAAGCAGGCGTGAATCACTGCACATCAAGGATCGATGATCTCAAAATGAGCGAATACATAATCCTACACTAGCCAGGACAGGCACTGCAGAAGAAATTAGCCAAATATCAGATGATGATGATGAGATAATCACCTCGCCTCATAGATTGCTCGGTGGTAAGTGACTACTAAGGTCTTTTACCTGGTAGTACATCCTGGTGATGAAGCTTATGAATATTCCTTATGATCACTTCTTTAACAAATTAAATTGTGGCATTAAATGACAAAAAGAGAGAAACACTGTGAAATTATCACCAGAGCCTAATAGACCAAGAAGTAGACTTCTGTCATTGTTAGTACCGGTAGATGTAAATGAGCAGTGGTACCATATTGGTGTCCCGTAGAACAAACATGCAACTAGTCAATGATCCAGTAGCGAAGGAGACGAAAAACACTTTCTCTATCTATACACAATACCAAGAATACCAATTCAAGGATCTGGAGCACCAGGGTAAATTGAAATAAAATTGTGAGAGTGGGTAAAAATAGAGAAGAGGGTTTCCTACACACTCGCCAGGAAGTGCAGCCAAAAGACAAACACATTTGAGGTTAATAATCAGAGAGCCAATAGTCTGAAGGGGTGAGAAACCGTAGGCCCCATCAGCTAGCACAATGGCTCACACAATACCCGATTGGTGCTCCTCGCTCCACTGCTCACCAATTTACCATCTTGGGCCACAATGGAACGCCCACAAGCCAAAGACTGGATTACATGACCGTGTTTGCTCCAAAAACACAGTTCCCCCTCTCTCTCTCTCCTTCAAACTTCTCCTTGCCTCCCTTAAAAAAGAGACAGTCCATTCTAAAAATAAGAAGACATCGTGCAAACAGGGAAGAATAGAATGAGGGATCACTTTCATCATGCCTCATTTGTACTTCTAACGGTAATTGTGTTTGAAAACAAACTTGGCTACTGTGTGAATGCAAATGACATGAGAAATTCAATATGTCCTTTCAGACCTGAAAATTTTCATGAATAAAATTAACCTTGAAATTACTTTGAATAAGAGTCTCCATTCATGAGTAGAAGGAATATGAGTGTATGATATATATTATAAATATAATGAATTGCAGCCGCATCACATAGGTATCCCTACAAAAAAATTAAGAAGTACTCAAAATATAAAAAATTAAATCAAAATCAAAATAGTTAAGTCTACGATTAAACCTATTCAAGTTTGAATATGAGACAGGCAATCAAGGCACCCCCCCCCCCCCTAAACTGTAAACTTGGAAAGAGAATTCTAACATGCAAAACTACTTTGTAAACATACATGTATGTGGGAATACAAGAAAAATAGATGGGGCTTAGCCTAATTTGGCCAATTTGGTGCAAAATTCTAAAGAGAGTCACAATGACAGAAATCAAATGCCAGGAATTCTGGAAATGGGTAGTAATGCATAACATTACTACTACATTATATACAATTTTAAAACCTGGCATATGAGGTATCTATAAACTATCTTCATTATGAATATTCCTGCTTTACCAAATAAGACACTCTAGCTTAAAAACACTATCTACCAATAATCAAATAAGCATCAACTAATTATGAAGAAACTAATAAACAGGATAACCAATGTACGGTAATAGTGTCTGTTTGGAGCCAGAAGGGCGTTCACTCATACACTGTAACACAGAGCTAACGCCCCTCTGTCAGTCAACAGATGGTAGTTTACCAATGACCATGCGCCCTGGAGGTAATAGATTTTTGAGTTTCCCCGCAATCTAGGGATATTGGTCTTGAACAGGACCTGATCAATACTACCGTCCATGCAGCCGTTGGTCAAAGGCCTGGCCTTCTGGCTGGGATTGGCACACCTTTGATGATCTCTATTGTTTCACATCATAGATCCTATCAGGGATAGCTTCATAAACATGTTTGTGAGCTCATGTTGTTTACCACCATAATCTATAATGCCTCACAAAAGTAGATTTGGTCCATACACTGGCTTGTATAGTACTTATGAAAGATCATTAGCAGATTACTTTATGTAAAGAAAACATCAATATTGAAACCTTTAACAGGATTGGCTCCCTGCCTAAGTCTTCATCGAGATTTGAAAATTAAGCACAAGATGTAATTCTTGTTTCATACAATTCATATGAAATATTACATCCATCATACCTTAATCTTAGATTTTGATTGGGCGTTAAATCAGATTGTCAAGTTACTTCTAAATCTGAGTCATAAAGATTACATCAAAAGAAAAAAATATCAACACATGCTATCGGTACTTTAATGAAAACAACATGTAAAAGATATCTGTACACATTGTATGTTACCTGACTTGGAATTATCATGGTGAAGTTATGATATAAAATTCATAACTCCCCCTTTCTTTGCTCAAATAGTTTAATGATGTGAATGACTTCTCATTATCTTGTTTACCGGTACTCAATTGTAAAACTTTCCATGCAGCAACCATGAGAAAATGTCAAGTTTGTAAGGTCCAACAACTAAAAGGTCATGTCCTCAATACATACATTACTGTTATTGCATTAGTACAATTATTTATTTATTTCAATTCCTGAATAAATTTCTCATTCTACTGTTTATACAACAACAAATTAATTTTTAAAAAATAGATCTATACTATAGCAACAAAGAAAAATCTAAATTGACAGCTTCCAACTGCTATCGACATAACTGCTATCGACATTACTGCTATCGACATTACTAGTGCTTACAGCTTTCTTGCGGGCATGTGACAGAATATTCTTCACATGGATTATTCCGCCCTTTTATCATCCTTTAAATTAATTATTACTAAGGAAAAATGTATTTTTCTGTTCAGAGCCATAAGGATGTTCACTATATGAGTTAACGTCCTCCTGGCTCCGAACAGACGACTAGTGTATTGCTAGACATTAAAAAATATCTAGAATTGAGCATGGACCTCTTCACAAAATCAAGGATTCAAGTTGCTACAATAATTAACAGTTATCTCATCTCACTTCATCTTAATCCTCATTACGAAATGAAGATCCAGCATTCACGAGAGAACTTTTCAAATTTTTTACAATAATCCAAAAGCACCCTACGGTGGACCAAATGGTATATACAAATCCCTAATAAAAAAAGAGTAAAGAAAGAAATATCATGGTTATATGACTAGTTATAAACATGGTTGCCAGGAATAGAGCTCCATTAAATCGTCGCTGTTTTCACGAAGTGACGGTAGTGAAAAAAAATTGCATTCACTTTGCGTTACGATTTTTCTCACTACCGTCACTTCGTGAAAACAGGGACGAAATGTAGAATAAAAATTATGTATAATACTGAAGCACAACTAGGACACGAGAACGAAGTCAATAATTCCATATTTTCCCATCACTCACAATACGCTAAATTGGAGTATTCCCTTTTACTCAAGCTGTATCTTTTGTGATTTAAATCCACGGTAATGACATTTTTTGTGTGCTCCGCAATAATGGGCAAATGCTTCGGTGCACTCCAATTCGAATTATTTTTTTTCGTGAATAATGCTTTGTTTGACTTAATGCAATTATAAATGTGGTTGTAATGGTCACTCCCATGACAAATTGCAGGAAAACCAGATCATTTATATTTTATGCAAATTATGCAAAACCTCACTCCGTAAAAGCCAACATTGTTAATAGATTGATATGATACCAAAATACATGGACATGAAATCAATATGTTGTCATATGTGATTGAAAATGTCTTGTAGTATATATTAAAGAACATAAATTCATCATTCATGTAAAGTATCTGTATATCAAACATGATACCAAGTGGCTTATGGTTCTTNTTTCCCCCCCCCCCCCCCAATTTATTTCCCAATTCACTTCTATGCATTAAACTACAGTAGATGTAACTGATGTAATTTATTACTTCTGTCTATTTTAAATCAAAAGGCCAGAAAAAAGTATCTCTTAGTTTTTTGTGAGCTCAGAGAAAAGTGCGGATGGAAAAAATTACAAGTGATGTAAATGTTGACAAAGTTCTATCTTGTTTGGATAAAATGTCATTCTATATTTTGTTTTCTTGATTGTACCATACAGAAGAGATTATTATCACATTTACAATGCTACAAAATAATCTAATCATACCATTACATGGAAAGAATGTGGTTTACTACATACCTGGTATTCTACCATTGTTTTAAAATGTTCTTTGTAACAAATGTTCTTTTTTAGGTTCTTGTATATAGCACTCATATCTTGGACATAAAGCACGGTAGGTAAAATGATACTGCTAAGAATACTATCAATTAATATAGGCCACCATTAGGCTCATACAATTAATGCAGCAAAAAAATAATATTCAAAGTCATCTGATGAAAACCAGAAGGGTGTTATCTCATACAATGTAACACCCTCCTGTCTCTCACATTATCAACATACTGTTCTGCCATCCCTATATTCTATATGGACATGTGGCAGTAGTCGGTATTTTAACTATTTATAACTTGAAGTAACATTCTAGAGGTATTGGCACCCCAAAAAAGAACATATTAAATTTTGTGATACAGTCTACGGGTTATACATAAATTACTTTCAGCTTGAGCCTCACTTGATTACTCTATTTCTGGGCCCTGTTTCTTAAAACTTGTTATCAATAACAAGTTACGATAATTGTTATAAGCCACTGAAATTGTTGCCATTGAATGGCTGTGAGCAGCTTTGTCATAGATCTGTGGCAGCTGATAATGATAGCATTAGCAAGTTTTGTGAAACCGGGCCCTCAAACAAGTCTTTATACAACAGCACCCTTCAAAGAGCCAATGAACTAATCAATATACATATACAATGTAAGAATGAATGAGTTTCAAACGGTCAGACGTTGCGTCCTAGAACAAAGCAAGACTACAACAATGACATTCAAAATGAATTTTGTAAAAACAACACCCAAACATCTATTGTTTTTGGCAGTCTATAGTCACAGATAGAAACCAGGTAATTGTTTTACTTGAATCCTGAAGAAAATGAACTCATCAATCAAACAAACAACCAACCCCTCCATAAAAAACCTTGATTATGTTTTTGTTGACGTGTTTTTGTTTGTTTCACAGGTCAGCATGAAGCATACATACAATAGTGTGATATCAATGTTTATAAATGAAATCTTCCTGACTGAGGTTTCAAATAATGAGTATGATATTTCTAGCCTTCCATTTTTGTGAAACCATTCCACAATTATGATATTCCCCAGATTCAAACCTGTTAGGCCTTTCCATCAACCACAATTTTATTCCTTGCATTTTAAATGATTATTTTGAACCTCAATCAATATCATTTTATTAGAAATAAGATATTACATATATTGCATTTTTGTTTGAAATCTACCATAAATAGAAGTCAGGGCATGTGGCGTGCATTGAAATCATGAGTGGATATCTCAATATATGTCTATTGTTGTCAGAACTTGAGGAATTTCAAGTAGAACAAGAAGCAGAACAAAATCTATTCGATTTATAATATCATTTCTAAAAAATATTAAAAAAATACAAAGCAAAAATATAAAAAAATATATAAATATAAAAAATGGATGAAATATAACAAATAAATAAATGAATATGCAATGAAGCTAAACACTTGCAATTCATATATCTTTATATCTAGACTAATACTGCTGTATCCTAAGAAATGTGACTTAGAAAGCCCAAAATTTGTCCCTTTGTTGATCAATGGGGCAAATAAAATGACAAGATCCCATTACAACACTAACAGGACCAATTATTGTTTAGCAACATTAGCCAACAGATGGCGCTCTTTCCACCAATGTTCAAATACCATTGATTTTTCTCTGCTGTCTTCCAACTGCTCCTACACAGGTCAGAGGTGAGGTCATCGCAAGCATTCTTTCCAGATATTTGAGAAGTTCTATGAACACAGAATGCCATATTGTATGACATTATAATGAAGACAAATGATCAGATATTTAGTTTTTCTTGATGGTGACACATAACAAATTGAGATTCTAGGCTAATAGACTATTTGGTTGAGAACCAAAATTATTCTTCAAAGTCTGTGTTAAAGGTACTACCGGTATGTCCCTTTTGCACCCAACCTCAAATGCTGTAGAACTTTGCAGGAATTATGAATATGTCATGTATCATGTCCTATCTGTGAAATTTAAACGTTAGCAGTGTCCTCATATTCAAATTATGCAAGGAAACCCGTTTACTTGCTAGACTTCACCGTCAGACACTATTGAGTGACTGACTGGCTTTTTTTCTTCTTTGGTAATAACATACATGAAAATAGTTGCAAAGGGTACATGAGCATTTGTCTACATCAATAACCCACTTCTTGTGATGGCCAAGACGTATGACCATTCGGTACAATTGTCTGAAAATCAAGACTATTACTTTTGGGCTCTATAGCCCTAAAGTCGATTTGACAACTAATAGTCGTTATTTTCCTACTTGAAGACATTTTCAAGCCCAACCTTTTTTAGGGAAGTTCTAAATTAGTATTATCTTTCAAATGCAGTTGGAATTTAACTTTTTCATTTTTTTGGCCTGCAAATGGGACATAGTACCTTTCTGGCTCTTAACAAGAAACAGAAGTAGTATTGAAAACTATATATTGTGTTAGAACCAGAAAAAGACATTGTACTCAAAATACTAATTGTTTTACTATTAAAGTAATGCCATTCATTATTGCCCTCAAACGGGACAGCAGAATGTTAAGCATTTTCAGTGTCTAAAGTGTATCAAAAATGTATATAATTTTATGGGGTAACGCCCTTCTGACTCTTAGCAGATGTTTGGTGGTGCTTGCAATACAACAAGGACTTGCAGCCTACTGTAAGAGTGAGAGATAATATACAACAAAATGCACAAAAAGTCAATTCTAAATTTTATACACTACATGTATATGCACATTTAAATTTGACAATAATTACGTCAGCAGGGTTGTTTGAATACTTGAACTGATGCTTCATAAAAATGTATAAATATCTAACTTCAATAAGAATGGCAATAACACTGATGATGATGAAAACAATGAAGATGATACTTCTTCCACTGCTACTTTTACTGCTACTACTACTACCAATACTACTACTACTACCAATACCATCAGCCTAAATCTATCACAGATGATGTTTGATAACAGTCTGTTGAACACTGGACTAATGGAAATCAGATAATGCTCTTGACTCTGAAAAAGTGTTTCAGAAGTTTTAACAACACTAACAAGTTTATTATGAAATCAAACATTTGATTTATTCAATATAATAGACATCACATTGTAAATTAGCTAACATCAGGCAGCATCAATTGTGCTTCAAACAGTGACACTAGCATGGCTATTTTGTCCTAAATACGAACATGTATGCAGTTGCTACACAATCAAAACTTCCAATTTACACTAATTTTAAGGATGTAGACATGACAATGTCATAAGCTGACATCCCACACACATAAAACTTATTGTATTGGAACAGATCCAATGTATTTTTAGTGTAAAAAACATGGATTTTAGGAACGATTTGTTAAAGATGATATCAGTCAGCAATTTTCGAATTGACTGCTCAAGCAATGACTGTTACAACTGATACCATCATCATTAAGTGTACAAAGAATATGCACTGGCCTGTTAAATTGGCGATAAGCTTCTTATATATTTCTAATTCCTACATTTCTTTGTTCAGCATGAATGAAGAATGCAATTTAAACTTTTCATGGCTACAGGTGAATTTCTGATGAAATCAAATGACCCCTAACATATTTCTTGTAGGTTTAAAAGATTATACACTGTAGTATTACGAGAGACAAATTTATATACCGGTACATTTTTAATAAAAAAAGTATCAAATAGTTTAGTAGAAACTTGAAGCATTTACAATTTATGCCAAGCGGTTTTCCCTGTTGAAATAAGAGTGGTTATTAGTACAGTTTGGCAGGACTACAAATAAATATTTTTGATACTCATACTATCAATTTAAAACGAGTGATTTTTTTCCTACAAAAAAGTATGTTTAACAAACCATGATACATCAGAGGACTTACACTACACATGTATATCTGTATATTAAACAGTCATTTTCCTGGTAACATGTGAAAGAACAGTGCAACCAAACTTCACTGAATTCCAGTTGCCAAAATCATAGCTTTGATATTGCTGCATCAATGAAAGGTCTCCCAAACAGCTGAAAATATGTCTACAGAATAATCATACCTTAGAATGCTTTAAGATATACAATGAATCTTACCAATAAATCCCCTTGATACCATTGTATAACTATGAACTTAATGAAGACTGGTACTTGTATATATTCCAACTGTCAACTTAAAAGCACAGAATGACTGAAATTAATAACAATTCAATTTTTCAACAGCCAAATATTTTTTGTAACAAAACAACATTTCCTATTCAAGAGAATTATTTCATCCTGTCCTGCACTGATGAGCCGTAAGAATGTTCACAAAACCCATAAAGCATTTACAACCAGCATATTAACAATAATACAAAGAAAGGTGGGTAGTACAAACAAATGCCACACTATTTTTCATACCTACACAAAGAGGTTTTTTTTTCAAACTCTCTTTGGCGGTAGCAACTCTGACATGCATGCTTGCTGCCTTGCTGTATTACTGACTTATTTTTGTTGTAAAGATGAGAGCACAATAATAAAACAGTATCCTAGCCTGTTGATTAATTTTCAATTCATATAAACCTCAAAGGTAAATATGTAACACTTACCAGGTATCAATATTCAACTTCATTTTGTTGTTGTCTTGTTCTCGTTATCTTGCTGATTATAATATTTTCGGACTACATGATGGTGTGGATCTTACTGTCCATTTCATCTTTCAAGGGCATGTGAAAAATAAAAGATTTTGTAATGTGTTGCCCTATGTATCCAACTACATTGTGATTAGAAATTTAATACGTCTGTAATATTTACCAATTAGTAACTCCCTATTATTTTGCATGAATGCAGAATTTGTGACAACTCAATTCATTTTGTTAAGATGTTATTTCATTTATTCCTTTACCATTTATTTATGTGTACCATTCCTCAGAGTTCTGATATACCCAATACAATTTGTTATGAAGAGACAAAGGTCAATGACCACATATCTAATGTTACCCCACAGTGTACATTCCTGTGGTAATCAATATATACTCCCATTCAGTTGTTCTCTGTTTGTTAAGGGGTATTGCATTCTTAAATGCCAAATGAATACATGTAAGAACAGTGATTAAAATGGAAGTAAGGCTTTGTATTCAGTACCTAATCTTTCTCATTACATACTGTGTAGATGGTTAATAGAGAAACAAATATTATCTATTCATTTGGTTTTAAAATGATGTATTGGATTCTATTTACACTTTACATCTAAAAACAATTTTTTATGCTGATTACAATACCGTATATAAAATTAAAATAATCTAAGATCTTTTATTTATTTTACTGATGTTGTTAATGCCCTTATGAACAGATGATTTGATATCATTTTGAAGTTGAAGTACCGGTAATCAATTTCAATGGGCCATTTTGTAACGTAATCATATTCAATGCACATATCTTAGTAAAGTGTCTTATTTCAAGTTATTTCATTCACCCGTTACTAATAATTGTGCTAATAAATTTCATTTAATTACATTACGAAAATGGTCTATTACATGCATTATAGAACTCTGAAAGAAGTATCTAGAATCAATTTTTTTTAGATTTATTTAGTTGGATGCTTGCCAATAAATGTAGACCTACAATGTGTACTGTATATTAGCAGTTTAGCACTTCAATGTTTCAAAATAAATACACTATATTTATCCTTAAGTTTAGTGTACATGAAGTTCATTCACATTTATGATGTTTTAAAGAAAAAGAAATGTCTCAAATCAAACAAAACTCATCACATCTTCCTATGTGTCTGGCATGGGCAATGTGCCCTTTGGCCTCTCTACCTTTTAATTCTCTCTGGGCACAATCAGCAAATATTTGCATGCATTATCCTTTGTGCGAATGTACCATTGTATTCTTTGCACGGCAGACATTACATGCACACTTTTGTGCCTCTCAGATTTCGTTCACCCCTCCACATTCGGCGCGTTACCGTTGAATGTTGGCCGAGGGAAAGCAAATAAGAAGGAAGGGGACCGTAGAGAGGGTCTGCAAGTACAGTTTAACGTTGGTCATCCCAGTCGATACATTGATCCCAATTTCTTTTGTTCTCCTGGATTTGAAAGGGAAGTTGCTGTTGAGCGCTTATTCAATTCAAAAACCGGGATACTCTAATGAATGCAAGTGTATTATATATATGCCCTGTTCTATTAACAGTATGCAGCCTTTAATATAGTCATCATTAATTCAGCGTAACATGCTATTCACAAAAGAATTGAAGTACCTTAACACTGTAAACACCTACTTGCTCCTATGACCAATCTAGCATGAACATTCCTTTGTTGGGTTTTCAACAGGGTTTAGGTTAAACTGGTTGGTAATTAATGATCATAATGTCATAGAGGGAATTGATATTACATCGTCTTATGCCTGGCAAAAGGGCAAGAACAGATGCAAGCATAGCAGATGTGCACCTAGTTTTATACCTCTACGTACGTAATTCAGGCCTTACATCATTATCAAAATTGTTCACAGTATTAAGGTTGTTACTTCTTATTTCTCAAATCACTTCTTTATCATTTTATAACACAATTAAAAGAATTATTAGAAGATAAAATTGTTCAAGACCTTGTGCTAGGCAAACGTTGAAAAGTTGAAATGTTTTGAAAACATTGCCATCAGTGGCCTTTACATGTACCGTAATATCTATCATTCAGCACATTATCCATTACCCGCGACTAAATGTCTACGGTATGAGCATTGTTCTTGTGTGTTTTTTTTTTTTTATAATTCATAACAATTAAAATTTTAAGTGGCAGGATTTTAATGATTTTTTCTTAAGACCTGAAGAAAATGTAGAAGCATTAACGAAAGAGAAAGAGAGAGAGAGAGAGCAGAACATTTGTACATCTACATACACTTGCATCATTCAGTGTACATACAGGTGCTGTATTGAAGACTACTTTTTATCCTAGATACAATGAGGATGAGCTTAATGGCAAAATCCTTGAAAAGCTTCATTGAGAAGACCTGGCACTGTGACCTCGCCTTTCAAATTAATATGAAGCAAGAATTTGAAATTCAAGCGTAAAAATTGCTGTCTCTCAATCATAATAGGAGGAAGGACGGTTGAAATGAATGCGATGGCAGACACTTCAAACTCAAAGGGAATGTGTTTTCCTTCTTGTTTAATAGTCTATACACAAAGTATGAGTTTCATTTATGTGGGGAGATGTATATTAGAAGTATGATCAGAAACAGGTTTGATGTTGTTGTAGAATAGATTAAAATTGCTATTGTTGATTAGAATTGACTTGTTAATATTAGGACATGGAATAGTTGCTGTATTGGAAACACCTTATGATATATCTTTTATTTCCAAGTACAATAGAGTAGATTATGTTGACAAAAACACCCCTTCTCCAACAAATACTTTTTTATTTTCATTTTTTAAAGCAGCTTATTTCATCAATTTGATGAATCACGATTTCTATATCAAATTTTAAAAAATCAATCACAATAAATCGTAATCCCAAACATCTTTAAAAAATCTGGAATAACTAATAATTGGCCTAGATACATGTACATGTACACATGTAGGTACTCTCATACTAGTAGCAATACATGTACCTAAACAACAACCCAATGTGCTGTCTGATCATTTCAGCTCTCAAAACATACACACAATTTCATAATTATGTTAGTTACAAACATTACCCTGGCCCCCCCCCCAAAAAAAATAAATAAATAAATAAATAAAAAATAAAAAAGATGTGCTCACTCCCCAACATTAAAATTGACTACCAAATCATTTGTATACCAGCCAGTTGCATTGTACGATGCCTACTATGATCAATAATTACCAATTTTCATCATTTTCAATGAGGAATGGTGTATTTTGTTTTGTACACTGTTGCTCTTGTAGTGCATTGTGCCAACTAATTTATGCTATAAATCACAAGTGCCAGATGCCTCATGCATAATTCTTAACACCAATTAGGCTGTGAGCCTGTGAGGACAAAGCATTCGCTGCGCTTGAGATTTATATTTTAGTGCATGGTAATTGTATAGCTTAGTAGCTAATTTGCATATTTGAAGAATATGTACATGTAGCTATTAAAGTATTTTCTTCTCTCCCTCCCCTCTCAATCTCCCCCCTCCCCATCTCCTGTCTGTCTCTCTCTTTCTTTCTCTTGTCTCTCTTCCTCCTGACCTCTCCTCTCTTTCTCTCTCTCTCTCTCTCTCTCTTGCTATCTTTCTTCCACCACGTACCACCCTCTCCAGTCTTCCCCTTTTCTTTCTCTTTATATAAAGACTTACAACCAGTAGTAACAGTACTAGGGTAGGAACAGAAGATACAAGATTCATGGTAGTCAAAAATGCTAATTAATGACCGACTTACATACAAGATTGTTTTTACATTCCTCCCCTCTTCCAATATGGAACATGGAATTTGTTAACAATTTGTGCACATTCTATAAACTTTAAGTGTACGTTTGTATTTCTATGTCTTCATCTTGATATCAAGGCTGAATGTGACAGTAGGTCTCAATCAACAAAAAATGTGTCTTAGCTCTGATCCCAACCTCTAGCAAGAGAGTAAAGTTACATGTATCAGGGACAACATTTTGATTTAAATGTCTTCATGAACAAAATTAGCAATTCCATGAGGGAGAAAAGCTCCCAATGCAAGTGCTAAACCCAGATACATTTATTTATGCTACAGTGCATACCCTACATGGATCCATACAGGCTTATTCACCATCATCACGGTGTAATACTGAATGATGATACCACATACATGTATACGTACACTGTACATCAAGCTCTAAAAGTTGTACAGGATGAGTAGGTCACAATGTGCAAACAAATTCAAATAACTCACAATTAATGGGGGAAAATGAGCCAAGCCTTAGAGGAGAAAAACCTCAGTTAGATGTTTTCCCCTAGAAGGTGAACAAATAATAGGCTACAAGGCTTTAATTGCGATCTATCCAGATGGAATATTTGGAGGAAAAGAAAGAAACCTTGGAAGGACTATACGCCTGATAAAGAAAGACTTGATCCCAAGCTTCAGTCAAAGTAGCATTGTTGTGTCTGTGTACAAGCATGGACCTACTAGGTCCATGGTACAAGCCTACAACTTAGAAGTATGTGTACATACCTACAAATGTAGGTCTACATGATTAATAATGATAACATGCCATTCTTGTGAAGGACTTTGGATATTATTACCCTAGTAGTGCAGCAGAGATTTGAACACTGTACCTTGAGGTTCACAGGTTCACATTCTGGAGACTTACCCACAAATATCTACTATGTAATTATTTTTTTTTAAATCTCAAACTATTCAATTATAAACAATTCTAGGTTTCATAAACATCATAAAACTGATAAAAGCAATGGATTCAAACAGAACCTTGAACCTTAGTATACACTTGATAAACTTAAAGATAGGTTACCGTAGTTATTCTGAGATAATTATTGTATTCTTGACCATTAAACTACAAGATTCCCCACCAAAGTGTATGAGAGAGGTATAAAGTAAAAACAATGTACAGTTACTCAGTACGACATGGGCATCACTGTTTTCTTTATAATGTGGTGCACTATGTGAAGTCGTTTATAAAGTAATTGTATTCAATCTATGGAAGCTTCCTTCTCTGGTGTTTGTGGTGATGAAGCATTTCATTCACCTGCTGTTATCTTTTGTATACTACAATTGTCTGAATGCAAACGGCATAAATAAGTTGGAGCTCTTCTGGTGTGAAGGTTTTGCATTTTTGCACATTTGAAGTTCACCTGGTACATCTCATTATCAAGAAAATGGTTGCACTCAGGCTAAGCCCATGTCATGCCAAAAGCATGTATACACCTCTTACATTTTCATAAGGAATATTGTAAATCAAAGGGCAGAAATAGATCTCATTTTTCAGCATATACCTACACTTATTCTTTGGGGTGAAGTTTTCTTTGAGTGTGAGTAGAATATTGGCTTACTTTCATACGTGTAGCTTCCCCAATATGTTTTAAGATTTCTAAAAACATATTACAGCTTGAGTTAGTAGATAAGTGTGTTATACAGTTACAAACATTAACAGAATGTCAACAAACTTATATTTACAACAATTTTATGATGCAGGGCCCACAATCATTTGCCAAACAATGTCTCAACTTGTTAACTGGTATACTGATACTGTAATTTGTCATAAATGTATGATTATTTTAATCCTTGCATCATCATTGTTTAGTACATGCAGGTGTGAGTGGTTGAATTGGTCACACATCTTAGACTATTTTGACAGTGCTCAGACACGATTTATATTCTTTGTTCAAACACCTTAGGAGTGCCAAAAAGTTAATCAGGTCAAAAGGTGACAAATTGCATACAGCTACAAGAGGCAAAGTTTGACAAATTGCTCAAACACTACAGCACTCATTTACTGATAATGAATAACCTCAAAGTAAAGAATTTGAAGTGATTGATGGTAATAATTCATACTTCATAGAGACCCTAAGTACTTGAGGATTTACATGTCAAGATCTGCTGAGATCTGCCAAAAGGGCATTATTGAACTTTATGTAAAAATGTAGATATGAGTTAAATAACACCCTTCTGGCTGTCAGCACCCAATGTAATGCATGCTACATCGTCTGTTGATGAGTGTTAAATGTCAGAAAGGCATAACTTCAGAATGTATACCGTACTTTAACACAGATTTACATGTAATGCCTCTGAATGCTCTTTTGGCTCTCAATGGATTTCAGCTCTCTCTTTTTTTTTAACCATCTTTGCAAATACTTCACACTTCAATTAACATTAATTATAGTGTGTCTGTTGATGAAGTATGATGAATATTTGTGTCTCTTTGTCACCAAAAAGTACTTTACATGAAGTGACTGAACCATGAAATAGTAATATGTCTAAATCTGTTTTTCATATTTGTCAAAGTAAATAAATATTACACAGCAAAATTTGCAGATAAGTTCATATTTATCAAATCAAACAATGTTACTGGTTCATGATATTTGCACTGCATTACATTCACTGTATATTGTTTCATTATGATCTCTGATGTCATTATAACATGAGGCCTGTGCCCCTTTTTTTTAAAGTGAATTTCAATTTTGAATAAACGTCCTTTGATAAAGGCTCTTAACTTGATGCTTACTTTTAGAAAAAATGTTGTTATCACATTAAAGCTGCTCAAATCAATGTTTTGGGAAGGATAACATGCAGGCTTAAAGGTGAAAAAAAAAAATCTTAATTCAATTGTAACCTGTACACACTGTGCCCTCTTTTAAAGCCCCCGCTTACATGTGTGGTGGCATCAACGACAACGGTATCAATATCACAATTCAAACCACCAGACATAAAGTCATGGTGAATGCATTCAGATAAAGACAGCATACAAAATGAACTCATTTTTAATGTCTGCCCTATGACCTTAGTATCTACACTCTAAGGTCATTTAGAACCGTTGACAAAAAGGCAATGGGGTGGAATGAAGCAGAGAATGAATAATGACCAATTGTGGTTTGAGTCTATAGAGATATACTTCAAAGCTTGATACCAACCTTGTCACTCACTTTACATCAAGTAGTACAAGTGCAACATGCATTTTTACATCATCCATAATTCTAGATGTATTAGAGGCAATATCTTCCCAACTATACTTCACAAAGATTTTTTTTTTAAAGCTATGGAACCATCTTACTCCCTGCCCTACCACCCTGCCCTGCCCCCTGTCCCCTGCCCCTGTCCCCTGCCCCAAAAGGGGGGAATTAAAGGGAAGTTGTATGCTGAAAAATTGTATTTGATGGATCAAATTGGTTAGGCTAAGAACTAGCATGTATAATTCTTGACAGCAGAGAAATTTCAAGCCAATGCTCATGAAATAATTCCACTACAACCCGAGCTGTCCTAATAATCCTTAAACCAAATGTGATTATTCACTTCCAAACCACCGCTTACAAGGGCTTTACATACTCATACAGGCATCTTGTCCTGGCACTACAGGAGGGGGAATGTAAGCACACAAAGATTGGAAAGTAAAATGGGGTTTGAAACACAGGATTCAAGATTACGCTCGCCGAGGGTAAACAGTACTTAACCTGTAACCATGCCTGTTGCCAGTGAAAACAGTATTTATGTTCTATTTGCTCAGGGATGGACGTTTACAAAGGAGAACAGACCACTGGCTCTGTGTGGTGATGCTGGATGGGTCTCTACTGTCGGCTACTTTTGATGAGAACATGGTTTGTCATGGAACCTAGGGATTAAACCTCGATAGAAGATTTAGCCACGAGGATAGGTAACAAATTCAAAAGATGCGCTAGTATGCAATGACAAGCCTCAAATCACCTAGAGGCCACAGAACATTTAAAAGTCATGCCCAGTATACCAGCCAAAATAACCCTCTGAAACTGCCCTTTCCATTTTTAGATTTAGGAACTAACTTGCCCTTATAGCTGGCCAGAGAGGCATTCCCCTAAAATTGATTAAATCCAATGTTTACAACTAGAATTATAGGCAAATATGAATAATGGGATTTCCTTTTTTTAATCAAAAAGGGTGTTTATTTTTTTTCTTCAAATGGAATTCAATGCATTGTAGTCAATGATGTCAAGTGGTGAATTGATTGAATAAAGTTTTCATGAAATCTATTTCTTTGACTTTATTTAGCACTTGCTATAAAGCTGGGTATCTTTTATTACCAAACATTGTCCTTTGAAAGTGATAAAGTGATCTGGATCAAGGAAAAAGAAGGAGAAGTAAAAAAGAAAAAAGAAGAAAGAAAAAAAGAAAAAAAGAAGAAGGGAAAAAAGATGACAATAATAAAAACAAGTTCATATCTAAACTTGTTACATGCGTTAGATGTTTAATCAAGCTCTAAATAAGATTTGTAGTCTTTTCAACTTCATATGACAATCTCATAAGGGCTGGTATCAGCAGATCTAACATTCCAGACCTACATTGTATGGACCACATTAAACGCCAGTAGCAGCCTCCAGGTTTGAGCTAACAGATCACTTGAAAGAGATGCACAGAGAAAGAACGTAGAAAAACAAAAGGAAAGTATAGGTAGGGGGTTTCTAGCTACCCGCATGTGTGCACACATTGTGTGGTAAACAAGTGAAAACACAGAATTAGGGTAAACAATGAAGTGCATTCCTTTAGCTTCACCTGATGGGGGTATTTTAAGAAGAGCACTCAGCTTAGTCTCCTCTACCCAGGGCTAACACTAACAGACGCCCAGGACACACGGGCACCCAACATTTCAAAATTGGACAGAGGGCTCACAAAAGATTCTAAAATCGTAGGGGGCAGTTTCCATAATAAATTTAAAAAACAATGAAATTAATATAAAAATTCAATAATTGATTGCATTTTACCCCGGTTCCCAACATAGAAAATCCTGTGTGTGCCCATTCATTGAGCCATAATACATGGCCGTCCAGAGAATTTTTGTATGTTGGGGACTGGGGTAAAATGCAATATATTATTGAAAATTTATTGCATTTTCTGTTTTTGTTTTCTTTATTTTATGAAAACTGCCCCCTACTCGAGCCCCCGTTGGGTACAGTCATGCTTCAGTGACAAAGCAACATCCTCTTAACTGTGAGGCCCCAGGATCAAAACCATGGCGATGTGCTATTTTAGTGCCCTTTTGTGGGGCAATAATCCTCATTACTGTCATTTATGACTTAAGGGCGTAGGTCCCCTAGTTGATAAGCATAGTAGCATACACATGCTTTAAATAGCAGTCACGCAAAACACACATTAGCAAATTATTTTTCAATACAATCTGAGAATGTATACTACATGTATTATCTAGATTTATTGTTTTTTAAATTATGTTTTAAATAATTTCATAAATTAGGGTAAACCAAAAATATCCGGACTATATGAGCGACAGGTGTGGCAAAATGTACACCCAGAAACTTTTATGAGTGGTAAAGAAGAGCAATCTTTTACAGCAAGAAAATTTGTGAATTGCAAGAATTTAGTGAAGATTGTGATTCAATGATTTTGCAGCATGAAACTGTCACGAATCTGACTCACTTTCAAATTTCACAAGCATCAATATTCTCTAGTTTTGCACCCATGCTTGTAGGAGTAGACTAGCAACAATAAATCTACACATACTTGTAGTCAGTCATAAGGCCAATGGATGGATTTTTTGTGCACATATCCATAAGGAGAGGCATTGAATCTTTATTTTACAGTTTTACACAAAGTACTACACATAATGGTACGTCCATAAATACTTCATGAAAACCTTGGCATACAGCACTTACCGGTAAAGTGTACTATTGGTATCAATAATACAAAAAGTAGAAATGATTATTTACCCTGGAAAATTCCACTTGAAATTGGATATCCATAACATCCCCACCAAAACAGAATATTTCATATCTTAAAGAGATTAGAAAAATAAACAAACAAAGACTTTTCCTATAACGTAGGATATATCATAGGATATATCATACATGTGAGAACTAGAAATACTTGAAAGGCATTTGTTATTTATTGCTCAGGGATTAGGTAGCAAATGACTTGACAAATCCTGTTTGAATACAACTATGACCTTGATATAAGCATTGATACAACTGCATCAACCATGCTCATACTCATTGATGGCAAAATGTCAAGTTGAGAATTTGACATGTACATGAACATATGCCAAGAAGTAAAGTACTGGTAGTGAATGAATACTTCAAGACAGACATTTTGATATTTGATTTTGCATTTTATTATTTCTGTCATGAAGTTTAATAATTTAATAGTCTCTGTTTTCACAGTTACTGCTTTGACTTTATGTACATGTACAATACTGTAGGTGGATTTCTAATACCGGTATTTCATTGTACATGTAGCAGCTTGTTTGTTTCTATTGTTCATTCTTTAAAAGAATACGGTAGATAAAACAATTTGTTTTGCATTCTAAACTACAATGCATGATTGTCACATGAACATTTTGTAACAATGTGCTAGCATACTAATAGTTTTGACTTAAAAATAATAATGTAACTACCATAATGCATATCTAAAAGTGAAAGCCTGCAAAAGATTAGGCCTAATAAATATCAGGCGGCCAATTTCAATAAAACATTACGTGCAGATAATCATTTTGTAGATACATCCATTTGCCAAACACATATTTTTGTACATGTACATTATGTCATAGACCAAAAGCAGCACATTCTCTAATATCTACCAGTAATAGATATATCTAGATCTATAACACTTTGGATTTACAGTATGTTAAATGACCCCCCAAAATGCAAATCATAATGCAATGTTACTAGGGTATATATTAACACTATTGAATACACACAAAAACATGTCTGTAGGCATTTGACATATTTTGGAGCTATTATCAGGTCTTTATCTGTCTGAATTTTATGAGGTATTTACTTCCTCTTGATCCCACCCACTTACACTGTAGATGATATCAATCCATTAACGTGTTGAGTGAGAAGTCATTAGCTAGCCCATTAAAAGGTCATAAAACCCAGAAGGGTCACTTTGATGTCTGTCCAGTCAGAGGTATTAAGGCCGTGTTTATGCTTCACTTTTTCTGGCCAGAATCAGGCATCTGTTACGCGTTTAGTTTAAAACACCGTTGCGTTCATGCTTACTTTTGTAGAATCACCGAAAAACGGCGATCACGATCGCCGATCGCCGATCGTAAACTCACAAAAAGATGCGTTTACAATTTGTAAACGCGTTTAAATGGGGTCAACGCACTAACCTCTCGTGGGTCTACGTAGCATGCACAGTGAAGGTTTGCGAATCCAGCTGGAAGACCAATTATGGCCACACACACAGAATTGCTTGTAGGAGCCAGATAAGTGAGCATAAACGCTACATCGTGGAACTGCGATTACGATGAGCGTTTACGATGAGCGTTACAAATTGCTCATTCTGCCTTCAAAAGTGAAGCATAAACGCGGCCTAAGACCAATAGCCTGTCCGGACTAAGGAAATTCACAGTATAGCGAAAAAAGGTAGCGTTGTTATGTAGGGCAAGCAATATTGTTTTTCCTACCTGATAACAAATAATGCAGGCAATTCATGTATACTTATAACAGGTGGATGAAATAATTGGTATTATTGAAGCGCTTCACAAATCACGAGGGCATCAGACGTGCATTAAATTTAGTTACCGGTACATTACGAAAATGGCTTATTGACAGAACATGATATGAGTGGTAGTGGTAATGGGAACAAAAATCACGTACTGCCAAAATCAAATTTCATGTGAGACCTTGTTTTAATGTGCTTTTATTTTTATGCCAACTATTGTTATATTTTTTTATACTGTGTACAATTTTCTCTATTTTTCCATTTAATTTGTTTCTCTTGTGCAGTATCTGATTATTATAATAATATTTTGATTGAAATCAGGAAATCATTCAAAATAAAATAAAAATTCTCACATACTACCATACTTGAGCTGTCTACTTCAATTGTCTCACAACTTTTATACCATACTTGACTTCTCACACATACTTCCATTGATTGTTTTTGAAAGGGTGTACCATGTCAAGGTCAATGGATACATGTTTCTTGTTCAAGTAAGGTCTAAAACTGACCAAAATCCAAATCAATGCTACCATTAAGAGTATCAAGTTTCACTTCAAAGGGAATTCATCATCCATATCCCTCTAAGTTTAGAAACGCAATATGAGAAATATGTGAGCTGAGCAATGATCATATGCTTAATAAGAATATTACTGTATGAAAGTGGGGTGTAGGCAGTTTGTAAAATTTTGTGAGGAAATAAAAATAAAGAATATTTTAAACAATCCAAAATTTCTACTTAACAATGTTATCAAATAAATATCAATGACGGCTGACCAGCTGTCAATGCAACTGGCCTCTCCATGATGACGATGTTATTTTTTCGATATACAATAATACAACGTTTCTTAATGCTACATGTACATGTCATTTAGATCAATTCTCTCTAGTCTGAACAAGGCTTTTGATGCCACTAAATAGGAGCTACATACATGTATATAGGTGTACAAACACATTGGACACTATGATAACAGTACCTTCTATCATCAGCATGACCTTTGACATCAAGCACATGCACCCATTCAGCATCCGTTTACATCCACATATCTTAAGAGTACCTGTCCTGATGCTTGCTAATGACATGAATTCAGAAACATACTTTGCAGTTTGCACTGTACTTTACACTGTGCAAATCCAACTGCAGGTAAATTCTGGTAAACTACACTTACATGTTATTGTACTTTTTAACAAGTTGTGTGTAGTAGGGCTTAATAGTGGGTCACACTTATGAATTTGACTTATTTTCAAATACATGTAGACCATTTTTTGTAATGTAATCAAATTTAATGCATGAATCTTTGTTTCATACCTTGATACAAAATATTCCATCCACTTGTTACAAATAATTGTATTTCAGTAGTTATAATGTGAATTGCATCCATTCAATTGTTGCTGAATGCCGAGTAGGACAAACATTATTTCTTGTCCTACATGTACCTAACAACACGTAAGATACAGTTTTTACATGTGTGCATTTCGCATTCAGACTAATGAAATACAATTATTAATAACAGGTGAATAAAACAATTTGCGTCAAGGGCTCAAGGCACTACACAAAGATTTGTTCATCAAATTTGATTACATTACGAAAATGGCCTATTTATTTTAAAACATAAAAACTTTGATGGAACTTGTCATGATGACAGCCAGGCAGCTTCATGTACATGTACATTGAACTTGAAGATAAACATGTTCTTGGTTTATTGACTTTGTTCGACCAGTTTCTTTCCTCTTTCCTTGCAACAATCATTTGATATTAGTATATGTACTTCCCAATGGGGAGAAAACCATAAACTCTCAAATAACATGAATCAAAATCATGTTTAAAATTCTTACCTGAAGTAGATGCAGTATCCACTGTTCTTGGAGAGTTTGATTTGAAACTCATATCCTCTGCATTCAGACTGAGATCTGATTGGGACAAACTAGAGTTTGTCTTACCTACATTTAAGGAGAAAATATGGAGATTACATCAGTATTTAGAAAACACAGAATTTACTAAGATATTAAGAGAGAGGGAGAGAGGGTGGGGGGGGGGTGACTACCTGATTGATTCTGTTGACCTGTGTTTTGATCATTAAATTAATGTCTACATACTTTTACTGGAATAGATATCGTATATGATAGTCATCTTAACTTTTACAAGGCTGACTGGTTCAAGGCCATTCATAACTCATCATAAGGTAATCAAAATAAATAATATAAAAATAAATAAATAGCAACTAATATTATCCAATCAAAAAAAAATGTTGTTGAGTTATGAACTTCAGAATAAGAAATCTATCAAATGCAGCTTCCACAATATATATGAAAGAACCTTTTCTTTCATGTTACAATAACAATGATATTCAGTTGTAATTATCATAATGCCCTCCTAAACCATAGCTAAATTCACAAGAGAGTCTGTAGTAAGATAAGCTTGTGGTTTGAAACTTTGAGTTGGGTTTGATGTGGGTCCACTCGTGGTTGGGAGTCACACTCAAAGTTATGTGCCATGCGGATGCAATATAACTTCGAGGTTTCACTGTCTTAATAGGGTTTACAACTTGTTGTTTCGATCCCGTGTGAATCTTCATCATTGTTAAAAACTTTGAGGTTTTGGGAATGTAATGCTTGAAACCATGGTGATGGTCCTGTGTCAACATATTATTCTCAGTAGCTTCAAAATAACCTTGATGTTCAAATGTACTTACCACTATCAGACTCATAATCCTTGCCATTGGTAGCTCCGACCCTGAAGGTCTTGAGAACATGGTGTTTAATGGCCTTCATCTCTCACTCATCCTCTAAAAGTCAAAAACAATAATTTGTTAATAAATGCAAATACCACATACTGTATGTGATTTGGAGAGGGGTTTATTCCAATGAGTTTGAATCACAGTAATAATGGATTCAGTCCTATGCAGGTGTTTACTTCATAAACTGTTCAAAACACATGGCCCTTCCAATGTTCTTGTGATCTATTTGTTATGATTTGAAATTTAAATAACTTTATTATAAGATAATTTACATGTAGATGAATTCAATCAAAATCCTTATCAAGGCTACTACAACTTCTATCAAAATATTATGTAATTCTTTTTTATGAAGGAGCACCTGAAACATGTAGCCCCAAAACAAGTCAATTAAACTGTACACCAAGATTTTGAAATTAAGATGAGTAAAAATTGAATACACTTCATTCTTGCCTCTTTAAGAATATAAGTAGGAAAAAAACATGATTTGACGAAAAAAAAGTTGCTGAGAGAAAACAAAATCTGACAACAAAACTGTCTCTTCTTGCTCTCCTGAAGAAAAAAGTTGTGATACACTGATACTTATTTCTGGTATGCTACATTTCATCAAAATGGACCTATGAATATGACATTGGTTAAAGACCTACACTACATTATACTATAGCTCATGCATCGAATGTGACAAGGTTATTGTGTGCAAAATGAGGAGAAAACAATAATAAACAATTTACAAACATATCTTTCTTCTTCTTCTTCTTCTTTTGGATGACTTAAGTGTTATACATGAACGCTTCATACAATCTACTTTCATATTTTATAACACAGAACTCAGTTTAAGGTACTAATAAAGGTTTTAAGTATTGAAACACTTGTTTACATCCACGCATGCACTGATTTATAGACCTTTACTAATGTACCTAGTGATCTGACCGGGAGACCTACAGGATATCCTACACTCCCGTATAGATGATGATTGGCTCAGTCAGTAGAGCGTCCGCCTCACAACCGGGTGGTCGTGAGTTCGAACCACGGCCGCATCATACCAAAAGACATTAAAAGACGGGAGTTGCTGCTACCTTGTTTGGCGTTCAACAATAAGGGATAGAGCAACGTTGATCTGGCGCTGCTCAGTGGCTGCCAGGCTCACGATCAATTGGGCAAAAAGAATTTCCATTTTTCTGTTTAACTTAATAAATTTGGAATGGACTTTAAAAGGTTATTATTATTATTATTATTACTATTATTAGTAGGACACTAGGTAGACTATTAGTTATGTTTGTTGTGCATGCAGTTTCTATTCATTCACACATTAAATTGAATTAAAACCTGCCATGGTTAAGTATCTCTTCATATCTAAATGAGCATTTACATGTACATGTAGTTACCATTATCATTGAAGATCTGGAATTAATCATGTTCATAAAAATAAAATCAGTCTTCAAATTCTGTTCTAACAAATTAAAGACTGAAATCTATTGTAAAACCATGGAGGTCTACATTGTTAAACAATTTCTCTTCCAACTGCACTGGTAATCGTATGATATTCGTTCTACTAAATTTCCTAAAACAACTTGTTGGATCCAGAACTTACGACGATTCTACTTTCTTTCTTTGTTAGAAAAATTAACTTAAAATGGTATAGTTTCACTTTCACCCTTGCCCTTGGTAGGAACAGAAAGTGTGTTGTATTTATTATTTTAGCCTTTGGTCTCAAATTCCTTTTTTATCAGACTTTATCATGACTTCATGTTTTACTGATCACCTGCCATGCCTGCCTCTAACTTCTAAGTACTCATTACTACAATTGGCCTTTTGGTAGATCTACAGAAGTATAACACTAACATTCAACTAACTCCGGGAAGCTCCAACACCGGCGCCGGTGTTGGAGCTTCCCGGAGTTAACATTCAACATGCAAACTAAGTTAATAATAATTAATAGACTACATGTAGGGTCTACATTACAAGAAGTACTTAAAACTAAAAATACCAGCCATCAATAGATCTAATATTTTTGATTAAGTTGCATAGCCATAGTCTAGACTAGATCTAGACTAGATCTAGAGTCTAAGTGGTTTTAAAGATAATTTCAGCATTGATTGAGATCTTATTAATCTACAGCAGAATTGCACACACTTGTATTCTTAAAGAATCTTATCAACGCCTACAGTCGAAAACAGATGAAGCCATACAACTAACTCAGCTGAGCTGAGCTCAGATCAGCATCAGAATTGCATTGTTACCTGGCTCGTACTCGTGAAAATCAACGGATATTGAAAGCTTCATAACGGGAATCCAACGGCGTCGTAAACAGCATCCTCTCGATTTAGAATAAGATGCGACACCAACTGTTTATCTCCGGAGCTCCTTGAATCGCGAACTTTTAATCCATTAATAATTTATTTAGAGCACCACAACTTGTCCATACGTCTAATGTATAGGTTTTCTACTAGACACTTCCATAAACGGGTAAAATGAGTGCTTTGAAAGAAGATTTGATCGCTGTTTATGTGTAGCAACCATTCTTAGCTTCAAGGTGACAAGGCCATGGTACAAAAATATGAAAGTATATAGCGCCCTCAGAGCTCAGCGACAATATACAATATAGTCTACTAATAAGTAAGAAAGATGAGAAGCGTCCAAGGCTCAGACTTTCTGGTATCTCTTTGGTTAAACTGTGTAAGAAAAATTATTATAATGAGATTGTGGTTTTTATGGTATGTGTTCATCTCATATGTGTTAGACCTCTAGGTTGAACGCTAATTGGATGACCAATATATTCAGAGCTGAACATCTATCACCTGTGTGAATTATAGAATCTTTAAGAAAAAGTTTGGTCATGAAATATATTTGGGAAAAAAAGTAATGTATGACAAAAATTAAACTGGGCAATAGTCTTCTCCCAGTGTTTATTAGAAGATTTGGTAATACATGTATTTGTTGTGAAGAAAGATTTTGTGAGAGGATATTTTTTAAAGTATACGTCACCTTCTAATTCAGTTTTTTGTTCTCCCTCATTTCTGTAACAAGATGAGAAAAAAATGTCTTCAAATTTAAAGAAAATTGCATATACCCTGTAAAATATGAAGTTAATGTAGATTTTATACTCATGTGTTTGTTCAGTTGAATAAATTATGTTCTTTTGACTGAGTATATTATGATGACCATCCGAATAAATAGAGTTCAATTGTTTGTTTGTACCAGTATGCTCTTAAAGCGAGAGAATTATAGTAATATATAACAAATTCTGATTATTTTGGAATAATATTGATTTTTCGAAAAACCAAGTAGTATTAACCACTAGAGTTAATACTATTTTAGGACGAAATAGCATCTTAAAGATAATAAAGTGTATTTCTTCCTCGCTTGCTTTGCTCACTTGCAACCTATAGAAACACTTTAGTTTCAGGCAGCGAAGTGCCTGAATACCTCCATATTTGAGCTTTTATCTTTTCTGTTCAAAATTACATTTTTACCATGCTCGTTCGGATCCTCATCTCTTTACAAATAAAATATTGAAAGTTAAAGATCTTTATCTCTTTCAGTTAGGCCAGTTTATGTATTCTTATAATAAGAACATGCTTCTTTTCGTTTTTGATGATAATAAATAAATCCTCTAATCCGTACCCAACTCGGCATTGTAATTACTTTCATCTACCTTTGCTGAGAACCCTTTTAGCTCAAAACACGTTTATTCATACAGCCCCCAAATTTTGGAATCCTCTTCATAATGACATTCAACTTGCCCCCTCTCTGAATTCGATTAGGAGAAAATTGAAATTGTTTCTTGTATATTTCCTGACAATACAAATTAATATCAGAGCATTTTCAAATCATGTCTTGTTTTCCTTTCCTTCCCGTCGCGTCTTACGCATTGTATATTATGTACCCCGGCGCCCCCCTCCCTGGATCCGACACTGGTGACCAACGCTGCATTAATCAGTTTCTATAAAAGCTTTTGATGTTTATCTATTCTCACATTTATTCATTTTACTATACTCTCTTTCCTGTAAGTTGGTTGGCCTTTTAAAACGAGGCTCTGCCTGTTTATGTATCTGTATTTCCCTTTCTTATAATTTCTTTGATTTTGATTCATATGAAGAAGAAAAAAATGAAGATAAAATTGCGCACTATCTTGAGCCAAAGAATCGAAGAATAGCGACATGGTGAAGTTTCCTTTTGAATGAGAAGTGTTGCAATATTGTGGTCTAGTGTATATCCGGGCTGTGAACCACATGGTTTGGGATTTAAATCCTTGACGTATTAATCTACATTTGCCACACTTGACCCAGGTGTAGGAATGGGCTCCTGGCAGGATTTATTCCTTGGATACACTGATCGCTATATTATAGAGCCGGAGTAATAATATCAAAAGTCCTTTTGAAGCGCTGATAGAGACGTTATGATTATCATAATGTAATGTGCGCTATATAATACATAAAAGACATATCAGCATGATACTCGAAAAATACCATGAATGTCTAAAGCCTGTGCATTATACATCATCGTTATCATTGCCTTTTTTCCCCCTTGAAATAAATGAAAAATTGCCTCCCAAGATAAAAACACATTACGGAAGCTTTATAGCCTGGTATGAAATTGCATTTGTTGGTAATTATTTTTTTTGTCTTACAAAAAGATGGTCTAAATAAATTAAATTGAATAAACCATGGTAGAGATCGATAGAGATCGATGGGGGGGGGGGGGGGGGGGGGGGG
>BEXV01000538.1:134801-150359 GCA_003118195.1 Hemicentrotus pulcherrimus | reverse complement strand
CCCCCTCTCTCTCTCTCTCTCTCTCTCTGATTTAAAGCAACCCTTTTCCCTAGTTCAGTTTCTTGTAAATTAGAACCAGTGAAAACATCGGAAATATAACTTGTCACCTACACAACATGCGAATTACCGTTATTATAAATCACCTCCCGGGCTGCGCTTAATATTTCATTAGTTTTTGCTTCACACAACGAGGGCTTCCTTGCTTGTGCCTTGCTGAGGAAGCTCAAGGCGCCTTTTAACAACGTCTTTCCGCCGCCACAGTCACCATGAGGCAAGTCATCTCGGGAAGTGTCAACTAGGGATGTTTAACTCTCCTATTCTGCAGCGAGCTATAGTAAGAGCGGGCGATACAGGCATGACAGAGCTGTAGCTGGGCAAAGCCAATGTATCACGCATCTGTGGTTAACACTGTGTCCACTTTGCCAAACGAGGGTGTCGTGGTTTGAAAAATGGCGCCTCTACATTTTCGTATCACTATCAGTTTAGTAAAATACAAGTATGAATAATTTCTTTGCACCTACCATGGTTTTAATTGAGATGTTTTTTGTTATCGGCATTTCTCTCATAAACACTGAATATAACCTTTTCTGGTATATTCAGGTATTGTTTTTTCATATTATAACCCCTGTTTTGCAGTAACCCTGATCTTAACCCCACGTCGCAACAAAATAAAACTTTAACCATATGCTCTTATAATTACTAAATGAAATACAGTACGTTGGTATATCAGTTAAAAAAAAAATAACTTTTGCTAGATAGGACTATATACAATGCTATAACTGATGCTTCTGGAGACGTATGTTTGACAAGACATCAATGTCCACCTGCATTAGGTAAACTGACCTTTTCGAGGGACTGCTTTGCGCAACTATAATCTTATATGCAGGCAAAGAAACTAAAAGAAGACTGGCTCACGAGATGCAACATGCTAAGGAGCATCTTGACGCTCATGTAAGTAAGTCCGAAAACTATCATAATAATCATTAATTCTGTCCGTTTAGAAAGCTAAATAAATTAAATTAATACGACCAATACCAATACGATTTCATTTGGACTAGTAATTGAGCTGATTCATTGTCAGAGTAATGATATATTGTAATGAGCTTGATTTGGACAGTAAATGAACTTACATGCACACTGCCTCATTGTATACCGAATTAATTTTACCAGTCTAAAACTGTGTTCATATTGTTCTTACACTACTTTCGCCCTGTTTACCATGTGTATCAACACTATTTTAACACAGATTTAACCTTTTTTGGACAGACGATATTAGACACATAGTATGTTCATTTTATGTGTACAACTGACATGTCCACACAAGAAAGTCTAGTAGTTACAAGTCTCTGAATGCATAATAACATGAGATGAAAATGGTTTATGGCAAACCATCTTCATCACCAAGGTAAATAATTAATGTTCACTTTGCACATGAGTATATACTGACGAGCTGAAAGCACAGTAATTAACTATGTGATCATCAAGTTGCTATAATATATACATCACAGTTTAGCAATCATCTAAATTGGAAATAAATTTTCTCTGTGCTTTTTGAAGTATCTCACTCTCCGATTGATTATCGCTCAAGCCTCTATTTTATAAAAAAAAAGACAAGAAAATGGGTTGAATGTCGATATAAAAAGTTAAAACTTTAATTGCCTGGATTCATTTGAAAAGCAAATTTAAATGTGTGTGCCTGGCATGAATATAATGAGGGAGGAAAATACATCAACCGAAAATATTTTCTCCTTATGGGCCTACTTTCTTGCAAAATAAGTGTCATAAATTTAGGGTCCTAATGAACATGATGGATAGTTTCCGGGGCTGGTGCACAACCTTGCTAATAGGAAGAGTCGTAGAATGTTAGTGAAGTGGTATACAAACGACAGACAAAATTATAAAAGCGGCATGCTGGCACTTGAGAATACAGATGGCAAAATAAAACACCAAACAGTTATTGGTGCAACTTGCAGGCTACAAAATATTCGAACAATACCCAATGCTCTAATACGATACGATTACGAATTATTTGAAACCGAATTCAATTAGCGCTTGCACAACATTACCAAATTTCCTTTCTTTCACATTTCGTATTTTCATATTCACGGACTACTTTTGGTAGATCAATTACCAGTTGTTCTCTTTGTACTACACCTTCTCTCTGTCTCTCTTCCTCTCTCTGTCTCTCTGTCTCGCTCTCTCTCTCTCTCTCACACACACACACACACACACACACACACACACTTTCTTCTTTTTTTTATTTATCACATCTTAGATTGTCTCCCCCCTCCCTCCATATAATCTATGTCTGATGTATAAATCAGTTTCTAAAGCTTGATTGTCAATTTTATACACGTATAGGCCTACATGTAGATAAAACAAAAACCAACAGTACCACTCCCAAGCAATGTTGTTTTGCACGAGATAAAATGCAAGATATTGTTTGTGTATTTTAATTGTATTCACAATTTTGACATGACTGTTCGAACATATAGGCTAAAACCTCTTGAGTCCAACTATTAAACGGATTGAGCAGATACTCATAGGTACACCATGTGACCCCCCCCCCATTGTTTTTACATAATAATGTCGGCTTGTATTATTACCCATATCTCTCTAACACACTCCATAACTATCTATGACAGTGTATAAGTTGACGCCCTTCTGGCTGTAAAGAGAGGACTTGCCACCATAAAATGATGTAGGCTTTAATCGAATTTTCAAGATTAAAAAAATATTTTATAGAAAGGTCTATGTGCCCCCAAAGAGTATAGGTTTCAATCCCTTTCATCAATGCTTATCATTGTTGTTCTCAAATACTACAACAGATTTTCCTTCCAGACCTTCTCTCTCTCTCTCTCTCTCTCTCTGTCTGGCTCTCCATCTCTCTCCCTATTTTTTAATAACATCTTTTATTCCATTACATTTTTCATCATGTGGATTCTCTAAAACGTAGGAAATAATCAAGAACAATCAGCAATGATCAGAAAACATTCAAAGATTTGAGAGAAATCCTCCAAACAAACTTTAATATTTCTAATTTTTGCGTATTGTTGACAGTTATAATAAAAGATCCTCCACATTTTCCATGGTCGGTATACAAAGAAGCAACGCCAAAATATTTTAGCCACTATATACCCAAAGGAGAGGAAAAAACAACACAGTGCTTCATCAATTATGCAAGAACCTTCTGAATTGTGTATGTATTCAATTTCTTAACGGCAATATATCTGAAGAAATCAGCCTTATCTTCACGTTCTTGACAAAATTACTTTTTGCAACCGTACGATTTCACACTTGTTTTGGATACGGTGTGCCTGGTTACATAATCTATTTATTTATTTATTAATTTATTATAAATTATGTTCTTTATACTGGGTAGTCTCTCCAGTACATAAAAACTGCGTTACAAGAGAGCCAACATAATCGTTATTCTCATCATTACTATCACTATAATTATAGACAGCCTAATATCATCTTTCTCCGAAGTCATGTCATATTCAAGTATAATCACAATTGGTTACTAAAATAACGGTTGATTACATAATACATTTGACACCTTAAAAATAACGTCTTCAGTTAGTGATCATTATGATGGACACCGTGCATTTGGAAGGATGATAGGAGAAGAAAAAAAGCGAACAGAAATCCAAAAAGTAATAACTTAAACTATATGGAAATGGACACTGATGGAAGCAAATTTATTTACTATGATCAATAACACACACTGTGTGTATACCTTTTCTTTATGATGTAGTATTCATTAATTAAAAGATATGATTACAGAATGTAGGCCTATTATGTCTACTCAGATTGATGTTGTTTGTAACTTAAGACTGTATGGTTTGCCAGATGCACTCCACAAGATCTGATAAATGTCTGTTTGGGCCCAGAAAGGCGATAACTCATATACTGTAACCAGGGGCGGCAGAGTGTCTTTCAAAGTGGAGGAGGCACCAACAAAACAGGGCACTTTCTAGAAAAAAGGGGCACCTACAAAGGACAACCTCAAGCGCAAAAATACAATTTTGAGACATTGGTGTTTACATATATCGTCATGATTGTCGTTACATTATCAGGGGTGATTTCAATATTTGTTTCTCTCTTTACATGGTCCAAGATACTTTGCAGCTGGGTGTGATGGGCTGAATATTAAACATAAAATTTGTGAGGTCGCAGTGCACAATATTATATCTTTTAAAGAGGGAAAACACAATCCTTATTATGAAAGACTGAAAAGATCTTTGATATAAAACAAAATCATAGTAACTTAAAATGGAGCGAGTGGGCGAAGCGAGCAAGCTTCCGATGAAATTAAAGAAAAAGTTGTTCTTAATTAAGAGCACATTTTATGGTGAAAGGAAAAGGGGCCACATAATTATCCAAACTATATCAGAGGTGAATTTGAGGCGCTACGTGCACCTGATAAAGGCAATCACCAGAGATGAAAAATACACTTATGACAACGGGAAAGGGGACATTATCAGAAGAACATGGCACTTATTATAAAGGATAGGGGCACGTGTCAAAATAAAAGGGGCACTTATCAGAGATAAAAAAGAGGCACTTATTACAAATGTAAAGGGGGTACCTCTCAAATTTTAATTGGGGCACTCACCGTAGATGAAACTGTCAAAATAAAACGGACACCTCTCAGATTTGAAAAGAGGCAATTATAAAAGGTAAAGGGGCACTTATCAGAGGTGGTAAGGGGCATTTCTTGAACCTTAAAAGGGGCGCTCACCTGAGAAGAATAGGGGCACTCGTTACAAAAAGGGCACTTGTCGAAAGAAAATGGAACATATGAGATTCTAATAGAGGCATTTATCGGATGTCTGAGAATTGGCTCTTATTTAAAAATAAAAAGGGCATGTGTCAAAAGGAAAAAGGGCATTTATTAGAAAGACAAGGGGGCTTGTGTCAAAATAAAACAGGGCGCTTGTGAGAGGTGAGAAGGGGCATTCATCAAAGAGACAAAGGGACACTGATCAGCAAAGGAAAGGGCAGTTATTACAAAAGAAAAAGGGCACTTTTTAAAGTAAAATGGGCACCTCTGAGATTTGAATAGGGGCAATTATACCGGTGAAGGGGGCACTTATCAGAGGTGCTAAGAGGAACTTATGACAAACGAAGAACGGGCACTTATTAAAAATAAAAAGGGGCACTTATCTGAAGTAAAAGGGGCACCTTTCCTATGTAAAAAAAAGGTGTGTGAGTGTGGGGGGGGGGGCACTGTGTCTACTTCCCCCGGCTACGCCGCCACCGACTGTGGCACGGAGTTAACGTCCTTCTGATTCTGAATAGACGGGTCCCTTGAACTTTTCAGAGATTTCATTGAGTTCGGAACTTCTGATAACATGCAATGATTTGAAACTTCTTCGAGCAAAAAACGATTTTTTTTTTTTTTTGCAATTTTTTATCAACGAAATTCTGGTTTCTGCATGAGGCACTTCATTATTCATTTTTCTAGAAACATTTAATTTAAATGATTATTTGATGGATACATTGTTATATCGCGGCGGGCGTGGGAAGGGGTAGGCGTGCCCTTTGCTAAATCCCTAACTGGCATACTTCAGGCATGTTATTACAAAATAATATGCCTCTATATCATTGTGCCCCCAGTAACATTTTCGGCTCGAGACTAAACAAGACCAAACTACTTGCTAATCACAATTTGGTAACAAAATTGCTTCTATAAGCGATCGTATAATGCGGCAGAAACACAACACCAGTCATGATACAAAATAACGGCTTTCTTTTGCTGTCATGATGTATCGAATTTCTTTAATACGTCGACGTGGATACGTCGACGGACTGTCGATCTTAAGGTCCGCGGTTCGAGTCCCGCCGCGGCACTAATGTCCCTTGGCAAGACATTGATCTACATTTGCCACACTCAACCCAGGTGATGTAAATGGGTACCTGGCAGGAATTAATTCCTTGAAATGCTAGAGCGCCGCAGTGGCTGCCTTGCTAAAGCCAGGGTAATAATCGGGGCAGCGCCAGGAGCGTCACAATGTGACGGACATGACTTGTGCGCTATATAAGAAGCCACCATTATTATTATTATTATTATTTAATGAGTTTTTCGTGAGGATCGCTCAAATAAAAATACAAATATTTTGTTTCTGCTTTGTTTTTAAAACTATGTTGGATCTTTTCATACAATGTTTACCCTGTATGTATTCTACTTTTTCTTGAATGAAGAAGTGATATATACAAACAAATACAAAGTATAATTTTCTTTCCACTTCTTAAGATTTTTCTATCAGTTACAAATTACCGTTGTCCAGTAAGGTCCACCGTTGCAGGCGACCAAGAACTATATTCAGTTCAGGAAAGATTGATCTAAGGTATTTTCGCACTAACCAATTACTAACACAGTGAAATGAAATACCTTGTTGAAAAACGGGTGTCCTATCAATTTTCAACTATTCTGTTTATTGTCAACGATGAAGGAATACTTGCGATGATTGAAACGTATAATACTAAATGCAAGTGCTCTCTCAAAATACAGTTTTTACAAAAAGAAACGGAAGGAGAATGGGGAGAGACTAGAGAAAGAGGGGAGAGGGATAGAGGAGGGTAGTTTCATGTATTCGATGGAAAATGGAAAGGCCTTAACAAAATTAAAAAGCAACTAAAAGGGCAATGCACCAACAACAAAATGTTTAAATGGAAATACAATTCCAATATCAAAATCTCATTAAAGGATTTAAAAACAAAACAAAGAGATAACAGACAAAAAATTATAATAAAATGGAAAGAATAATAATTGACCAATAAAGAGACTTATCAAATAAAAACGAATAGAATTGAAAAGGAAAACATTTTAAAAAGTGGATGTAGAACAGGGTTTTCAAAATGATAAACTAGAAGAGAATAAATTATGCTGCAAATATATTGGAAAGAAAAGGAGAGAGTGCGGTTAGTTGAAATGGTAGAGCGATTGAGATGAGAAGCACAAACCGATTCATCCATCTTTCTCGCTTATCAATCGCTTATGCTGCCCTCTATCTCTTGAATGAGTGAATTTTGTCGGTGGGATTATTCACTGCTGCAAGGCGATGACACAATCAAAGTATACATATAGGTATAAATCTCTCATGAAAACAGTAACCGTGAGGAGGGTTTCTTTTCGTCCCCCTATAATATCCAAATACATAATAATGTTAACAAGCTACTTTCTCAATGCGTGCTATCACCGGCTTGAAATCACTGCCTAAACATCTTGTTTTAATGAAAATCTGGGTAAAAGTAAAACTCTGCCCTTAAATATGTACATGTAATGGTACATTCCCAAACCTCTGAACAGAAAATTCATAAGCTGGCGAGTGTTCAGAAAAAAACATGACAAAACAACTGTTCTTTATTGCACAGTGTCAGTGAGAATGATAAAGGATCCTCGTAATCTATACNGAAAACATTTAAAAAAAGTGGATGTAGAACAGGGTTTTCAAAATGATAAATTAGAAGAGAATAAATTATGCTGCAAATATATTGGAAATAAAAGGAGAGAGTGCGGTTGGTTGAAATGGTATAGCGATTGAGATGAGAAGCACAAACCGATTCATCCATCTTTCTCGCTTATCAATCGCTAATGCTGCCCTCTATCTCTTGAATGAGTGAATTTTGTCGATGGGCTCATTCACTGCAAGGCGATGCCACAATCAAAGTATCAAAGTATACATTATAGGTATACATCTCTCATGAAAACAGTAACCGTGAGGAGGGTTTCTTTTCGTCCCCCTATAATATCCAAATACATAATAATGTTAATAAGCTACTTTCTCAATGCGTGCTATCACCGGCTTGAAATCACTGCCTAAACATCTGTTTTAATGAAAATCTAGGTAAAAGTAAAACTCTGCCCTTAAATATGTACATGTAATGGTACATTCCCAAACCTCTGAACAGAAAATTCATAAGCTGGCGAGTGTTCAGAAAAAAACATGACAAAACAACTGTTCTTTATTGCACAGTGTCAGTGAGAATGATAAAGGATCCTCGTAATCTATACCCTTAACTTGGTTAAGAGTGGTAGTCTACCGTAATGGAAATGGCGCTTCATGAATATCATATCCTCATTATTTTTATTAAATACAATTCTCCAGCTACCCCGAATTATTAGTCTCGTCGGTAATGCGGTGAATAGGATTTATATTTACTCTTGCTGTTCTTTCAATATCTTAAGTGATATTTCAGAAGGCTTTGAAAATGGATACCACAATTCTCTCCGAGTTCCTCCCCAACTCGAAATTTGTTATTGTTTGAGTCTGGAATTATCAAGACTAGCTGTCTCTCACAGCAAAACTCCAGCCCCACCCCCATCAATGATATTTGATTGTCAGTGAGAGAAAGCACTGTCAGCCTAGAATCTAGGTTAACACTGAATAAGTTTTTCTCCAAAATTAATTAGGTGTAAAATGTGTTTGACCAAATTTGCAAATCTGATGTTAAAAAAAAGAAGAAAAAAGAAAGAAATGGAAATGGAAATGAAAATGAAAAATGAGGAGTTGTTACGGTTGAAATCATGATTACATTGTAGAATGAGCAAGAATGTACATGTAGTCGTTCTTTTTAAAACAGTTAATGTAGACTTACACAGCATTTTTGGTAAGTTCTATCAATAATGATTACAATCATTATGAAATAAAGGCCTATACTGTTTCAGCTTCCATTTGTCAATCCCTATCTAGAATCTAGATTATGAACACTTTTGCCACGTCTTCCCCCAACTTCGGGGGAAGACGTGGAAACATAACATTGGGTTATCCCTTTTTACAAATCATGATTTACCTCACTGGACTTTTGCTAAATCCTCAATATTGCTCGAAACTTGGCCAGAAGCCAACCCTCTCTCTCAAAATCAAATTTCCTCCCCGGTGGCAAAAGAGGAGGAAATCTGAGAAATATTTCCATGACAACCAGTTCCTACAAAACCATCCTTTCAAAAATATGATAGTCTCGGTTTCAGATATCCGATTCAGAATTGAAAAAATACAAGCTTTGACGATCATTAATAACAATTGATTAAATTTGATCATATTTGTCGTATTATAATCCGGAAAAACCCCAGCGTTTATTTCCATTAAGTCATACATTTTCTTCCTCATTGATATACTTGAAAAGCAGCGAGGGGAATGAAGTCGGCATTGACCGATTTCTTTCAATTTTGAGTAAAACAACATTTTATCCATTCACGAAATCGAAGTTTTCTTATCATATTTGACTCTTTTTCGAAATAGGAACATTTACTAATAATTCTGCATGGTTACACACCCCTACATAATCATGAAAGAAAAAAAGAATGAGAGACAGCATTGAAAGTAGAAAAGAAAAAGAAATATGTAAGACCCAATGGCGTTATAAGCTCTCGAAAATGTTGTCTTCACTCCTCTGTGAGGTCAAGTGTCTCTTATGTAAGATCAGAGGTTTAGCATCTAGGAATGGAAGTTAAAATTACTCGTTATTCACTTTCTCATGTGACATATCTTTCATAATGCATGAATGTTGATGAAGTTGAGATTTTCTTTTGAAGACCAGCAAATCAGCATCATAATATTTTCGTGTATTCTGACAAAAAAATGTAAAATGCTTTCACAGATGCATTTCACCATCCCCGACTATTCGAACCAAAATACGCATTTCATCTTGCTTGAAAAAGAGTCGGAAAGAAGAAAAGGTAAAGAGAGAATGAGAGAGAGAGAGAGAGAGAGAGAGAGAGAGAAAGAAAACAAAAGGATGGGAAGGAACAAACTAGTAGTAAAGTCCGTGGAGACGGAGATACGTAGAGCTGGAAGCTCATGCATCTTGAAACTTAGAGAGAGAGAGAGAGAGAGAGAGAGAGAGAGAGATAAATAGAAAGAGAGAGAGAGAGGGGGAGAGAGAGAGAGAGGGAGAGAGAGAGAGGGATGGGGAGAAAGAGAAAATGTATAGATACTCCTTGCACATCATATCTGTCCCCAGGGTTAATCCTCTTTCTGAAAGGCTGGCTGGCCGGCCCTCCATGTATTGCATGCTGAGAATGACACTATGCTGGAAAGGCTCCATTTCGTCTCTTCGCTCCTGTATTCTAATGACATCTGAGAATGCTCTTATCATTGATTGAATGAGGTTAGGAAACCAGAGCAAACTCAAAGGTAATCAATACATTACACCCCAAAACTCTTAGGACAAAATTGAGGTATGATATCCCCAAATCACATTCATCTTGATTACAATGGTGATATTATTGACAATGGCAACAATAATTTGAATACATTGCTTACATTCAAGCGATAATAAAACTCCCGGCAAGTGGAACAAATGATATTACAAAGAATAAGATGAAATGTATCATCTTTTCAGACCCATCTCGTATCATGCACAACTGAAACTTGAGATAATTATATCAGGTAAATCACTGAAGAAAGCGTAAANGTAGATACTCCTTGCACATCATATCTGTCCCCAGGGTTAATCCTCTTTCTGAAAGGCTGGCTGGCCGGCCCTCCATGTATTGCATGCTGAGAATGACACTATGCTGGAAAGGCTCCATTTCGTCTCTTCGCTCCTGTATTCTAATGACATCTGAGAATGCTCTTATCATTGATTGAATGAGGTTAGGAAACCAGAGCAAACTCAAAGGTAATCAATACATTACACCCCAAAACTCTTAGGACAAAATTGAGGTATGATATCCCCAAATCACATTCATCTTGATTACAATGGTGATATTATTGACAATGGCAACAATAATTTGAATACATTGCTTACATTCAAGCGATAATAAAACTCCCGGCAAGTGGAACAAATGATATTACAAAGAATAAGATGAAATGTATCATCTTTTCAGACCCATCTCGTATCATGCACAACTGAAACTTGAGATAATTATATCAGGTAAATCACTGAAGAAAGCGTAAACATTAAGAGTAAATGGGTGAAAAAGAGACCATAAAGAATGTAATATACCGTCAAATAGAAAAGGTAGTGTGTGTGTGTGCGTGTGCGTGTGTGTGTGAAAGAGAGATAGGGAGAAGAGTACATGAGTACATACGTTTGGATGACGGATAGTAATTTATACTAATTCATTAATTAATTAATATCCATAAGCCTGAATATCGCACCAATATCCCCCTTTTCCATCATCCACTTTCGCAACAAGGGCAATGAAATGAATGATTAACCAAGGCCACTCGCATTCAAAACGAAAGTGTCATTATATGACATCTTAATTGCAGCATAATGTAATGAGCAGCTCGGCAGACAACGGCAAACATGACTAATTCAAAACACAATACCGACATACATAATTCATCTATACCCTGCACACCGCTATTGTTCTCAGCGTATGCTCGCAAACGCTGTCACTTGTCAGGTATCTATAAGTGCACATTCAAACGATGATATTGGCTTTCAACGACCCAGCATGAATAATAATAGCAAAACCCTGAAGCAGAACATTCCATTTTCAAATATAAATTGGTTTTATCATTGTCGGTTTTGAGGAGAAGAATTGATGTAAATTATGTACCCGGTATACGGTTGCTTTCATTATGAACAAAGAGAAAATTGATCAATGCTTTGTGGTATAGTTCATGTGCATTTGTAAGATAATATAGATTAATGTAAAGTAATACGCTCGTCGTCCAGTATCAACAATAAAAATGATTTTTATAAAGAAGTATGATGCGCGATATTCCATCACATGTATTGATGCTAAAGCCTTTTCATTCGAGAATTATATTAAAAGAAATAAAAGCAAAAATTTTCATCGTTCACGAGACAAATCTTGCAAACTTATCAAGTCGAATTACTGAAATGTAAATTTCATCGGCTTATTCCATTCTACTTAGAAAAACATAGTCATGTTATACAATCAGTCGAGTCGTATGTCTGTTTCAGCAGACTAAAACAGATCACAACTTAAATGCATGAATTCACTGCAGAATACTTTGCCAGAGGGAGACCCCGAGTGAAGAGATAGAGATAGAGAGAGAGGGTTCCCCTTGTTCGCGCGCCCAGGCCGTCAGAATCTATTTTCTTCATTCTCTCGTTCTCCGCTTGGCTTTCGTTGCTTACACACAAGCCATACATTTCCGTAATGTTCGACAAAACCTCGCGATTTGAAGACTAGCTTGTCATGCTTGTTGCGCTCCCGTGCCACAAATTAAGCATTCAAATGAGATTGGAGACCGGTGTACGATGCATGAAGCACCACCAACCAACCGGTGTCGTCAGATAAGGCCGTGATCGTAAGCTCAGCAGCAACCAGCCGCGAGTTGGTCGAGTTATGATACTGTCATCATATGGAAGCATAATCGCATACTTCCAACCAAATATCTTCACACCCCTAAATCTCGTCTTGCACCATTTTGATCCATTTTGACATTTTGACGTTCATCTCCTTTTCGGCCTGCAAGTTCGCCCAGGTTAACCAAGGAACACGTCTCGGGCTGTGTTCTCGAATTTTCGCACGGTTGTCGAACTCAGACGGAAAGTGTTGTAGGAGTGAGGTATAAATATATACAAGTCATTGAGGCTTGGTTCGCTGGACTACTCTATGCTGGACGATACACTCCAAACCCAACCGCATCTCGCTTTTCACTTTGGTGAGGATTCCTTCAGCATCATCACATATCCAGTCAGGCATCCCATCCATCACCATCTCAACTCCCCCGAGACCAGAAGAGCCATCTGAAGGAGAGAATCTCAACACTTCCACAGGTGAGTGTATAATTATTTCGTGAACATGGTATTGTAAATTTGGTTGCAGTAACCATGACTCTATACATATGCTGCGAGATTCGCTCTCTTCTTCTTCATTGCTTATTTATACAGTATAGAGTAGAGTGTGGTTGTTATTTTACCTGACTCGTAAGAACGCATAAATGTTTATACCACTCTGAATATACATAGGCCTTAGAGGTCTAAGAATACGTTTCCTTTTGAAAGTCATTCTGAAGATGATTATCATCTTTTATGGCACGGAGCCATGAAAAAGTTCCACATGCATGCATGATTATATTGGCATGATGCCCCACGACTTTATATATATATCTTGATACTATATGTTCTTGTTAAATGTTTTTTATATCGGGATACTTGTAACTTTATATTACCTGTGTTTCATTTTGCTATGAAACTATGAACTGAGTTGTAAGCCTAACTCTGAATCTGAGTAATTTTGAGTAGATTATGGATCAATGCACACATTCTCAAAGTAAGGAAGATGCCAGGTACTCGTATTCTTGGGTTTATGACTTCAGTCTGATTCTTCATTTAGAGGGAAAATAATGTGGAAATGTCAAGGTGCATTTGCATTAAGTCAGTTAAATCATGATTCAATGTTCTCAGAGGCAATTAATATGCCTGTCTTAAAGACTTGTTATCGTAGAGACATAATGGGCACCCATCCTGTTTTCAAAATGTGCTCCAAAATGTCAAGGCTACAAAACCTGGCTGATTAAACCACAGACAGATTAGCCTAGATCTCAAACATGAAAACATTTTTTTGTTCTGTTGGTGGATTAAGCAAAACAGACAGAATAATTAGAATACATTAATGCATGAAAATAGATAGGTAGGCAGTTGTTGTATATGTTTTAATGTGCAATTGTTTCTAAATGCTTTTCATTTTATATATGAAATAAACAAAACAACTTATGGGAAAAAAACAAACCATGATGAGGTAAAGAATATATATATAAATATGGTGCATAATAAGAGTGCATTAGACAGTACAATGGAAAACATATCCAAGTACATAATATTTGTACATTCAATAACATTGATTTGACAGAAGGAATTCGAAATCAGAGGAGTTACTGTATACAAAATCTGATGATATTCTTACAAAATCAATATGGGATATTTTTGGTGTATATTATGCCAGATGATACATACACAACGTTATAATGTAGCCATGCTTAGAATAATACTGAACCCTGATTGCTTTCATCAGGAAACAAGTCATTAACATATTGGTAGCTAACCTTTAATCACACACCCAAGCCTGCTTAATTAAAATGGCCCTGATGTTATTTTGTAAATGCAAAACCCTATTGATCCTCATCAACCCAATGCCTAGGCTTGTATGCTGCTGCCCCAATGGGTACTGGTATATTGATTGGGGAACTATCTATAGCCATGTTTCAGTATTTCCACTTTCATCTCAGGCTTCCCCCTCTCTATCTCTCTCACCCTCTCTTTCTCCCCCTTTTTCTCCCACCCATCTCTTTTATATTTGTCTCTCTCTTTCTCTCACACTCCCCTCTGTCTTTCCTTATTCCCCCTTCTCTCCCCTTTTCTCGGTCTCTCTCTTTTCTTCTCTCTGTCCCTCACTCTTTTTCTCTCCCCTTTGTCCTCTTCTCTACCTTTCTTTCCCTGTCTCTTTTCTATCCATGTATGGTATTATATCATCATTCACATCTCTTCATTTCTATCCATGTCACTGTCTGCTTCTTTTTGTGCTCTGTAGTGACACACTAGGGATTTAAAATTTAATTTACAAAAAACAATGAACTTTCAAGTTTGCTTAAAAAAGAAGCACATATACTATAATTTGTACAGATTTAAAAAATATTTTCCACATATATTTTGTCAATTTGTTTGCTTTCTTGGGTTTTTGGACATTTTGGACTGAATTTTGCATCATTACCCCATAAGGCCCAAATTAACCATAGAAAGTGATCTTTAGCAACTTCTCCCTCTCTCCATTTCTATTTCTCTTTTCCCCTTTCTCTCTCTCTCTCTCTCTCTCTCTCTCTCTTTTACCTTATCTCTTACCCTTTCTATCTGCCTCTGTATCTCAATATCTTTCTCTCTTACTTTTCTCCTTTCTCTTCTAACCTTTCATCTTTACCTGCCTACCCTATATCTGAAGCGATAAAATTTAATCTCTGTGTCTAGGTTTGTCTGCAATGTAATACTTAGAGTGCTTCCTGTTTTATATTAATCAATCTGCCTATACATGCCAATCATTCATACTATCTCTTTGTAAGATAACTAATCTTTTCCCCTCCTCACCCCTTTCATGTCTATCTATCAGTTTACTCTTAGATTTCTGTATATTTTCTTATGGATGCTTTAGAGTTTAGATGAGATTCATTGAACCTCTTTTTGCACATATAACAAAGTACTTCCTGTAGTATTCCTTCCATTGTTATTAATTTCTATTTGGTTCTGCAATGTTCTATTCAAAATGTCACCTTTTTTGTTTAACCCCTTTCTCTTTGTCTCCCCTATATCCCAGTCCCTTTCTCTATCTTGCTTGTTTCTTGGTATGCGTATAAGTCCACAGAAAAGTTGAGGCCGAAGTTAGTAATGTATAGGCCATTCAATATGATATGACACTGAAGAGAGTAGGATTTTATTAATATACACGTATTGTTGACCCTCTGGTGAACTTTGATTTTAACTATTGACTTGTATTAATAATGAAGCCTTGAATAATCCCCTAATTAATACAGTCCAGCGTTACTTTCTAATTCAGTGTCCATTAGTTGATTCATTGATAGTACTTTCAATCATTTACAGGAGAAACTGGGGAGGAAGAGAGAAAGAGAGAGAGAG
>BEXV01000538.1:110791-122914 GCA_003118195.1 Hemicentrotus pulcherrimus | reverse complement strand
GGCTGTTCAGCTGTGGACCCGACATACACACGTCCCTTTATCTGTATTTGTAAGCACAGCCTTGGCTGAACCACATGCTCCATCTCATCTAACCTGTTCATTCTAATTCAGCACACATTTACTGATGAAGAAGTGATGAAACCTGGCTCTGCTACATTACTCTGAATCGATTGATTGGTCTCGATCTACTGGGCTGACATGCATTAATGTGTTGAGAATATGGAAGAAGGCTGCTTTACTTACTTTAGTAACATTGTTTGATGTGAACTAAAGTCCAAGGCTTTCAGGATGAGATCTGTGGAGGGAAATTAGAGAGAGATAAACAGAGGAGTTAAAGAACATAAAATATTTGAAAAGGGGGAAGAAGAGGAATATTTGAAACATGTTGCCTTTAAAACATGTAAGGGATAGGTGAAATTTATTATCATATTACCGGTAAACATGCATATATATGATTTCTTAATAGTACATATGGTTGGATGATATCTATCATCAGATGATGTATGAGTGTGTACCTTACTCAAATATAAACATTCAATTTGGATAATCCTTTGCCATGGTAATATACAAATAATGATTAAAAGTTGAAATATAAATCCTTTAGGGTTCAATTCTTCAATATTTCACTATAACTGGTTTCAATTTATTTCAATTTAATTCATTTGATGAAATAATTTGAAATTCGTCATAGTAAAGAATTTAACTCTCAAGGATAATTTTTTGTCAACTTTTTTAATCATAATATGTTATATATGATATATATATATATACATAAATATGTAAGCTTTATATGATTGAGTGGAATGATTGTAAGGCTGTAGGAGAAGGAAGGACGTACAGACAGTAAACATTAACATTCCATACTAACACTTCATTAAGAATTCAAATAAGAAGACCATTATACGCTGTTAAAAGAGATTGAGCAACCTGCATCTAGTCTGCTAATCCTTAAAATTCCTGAAGCTTTGATTCTAACGAACAAAAGATTTTCCCTGTGGCTCTTAAATCCTCTACGATACGTGAGAAATAAAGTTTATGGATAACAAGGAATAACACGTACGTACGGGAGAATTATCTTTATTTCATGATGTTCAGCCTTTGGTTTTTGCATCCATGTAATCCAATGGTGATGTAAGGCCTGTGCAATAATGCCACATACATCCAGAATAATCTCTTAAAGATTCATGTTTGGCATTTCCAAGTTACCATACTACGCTGCGGACGTCAGGGGGCTCGAGGTCTAGGTAGAGGTAATACCAGGGCATTGACGGATGCCCAGATTAAAAGCTATCCTGTTTGCTCCATTTGTTTGTTATTTTTCTCCTCCATGCTCCGATCTATTCATAGCTGTCTTATTTCCCTCCCACTGTCATCACTGTAGTTCACAAGGGCACCAAGACGAACGAAAGTCCTTCTGTTCACCCTATGATGACATAGTACTAATGAACATGGAACTTGACATTCTATATTGCAAGGGATGCCAAATATTTTGGTTGATATGAGAAATTAGAGCGAGAAGGATATTAACTTGCCCTTCTGGCTCTCTGCAGAAAAAGTGTGATACATTGCAAAATCACAGGTTATTTAGACTTCCTGGGATATCCCAATAGCATGTAATTACTTGATATTCAAGGAGCAGTATTAATTATGTCTTTAATTAATACTTCCTCTCTTTAATGTTTGGCAATATCCAATTTTGCTGAAAGTTGGTGTCGAGTAGTTGTGCTTGATTCTGTTCAAGTTTAACATTGCTGACATGGAACCATTCGTCCTTGTTTTCTTGTGAGTCATCGGTAGAATTGACAGGAGTGTAATGTCATACTTGACACTGAGTTCAGTTTCGTTATGATCTTAAGGTTTGTCTTGAATTCAGTTAAAGCACCAAACAGGTTTGTTAGATTATGTATTATGCAGAAAAGTGAACATTTCTTAATGTACTTCCAATAGTATAGTAATTTTCAATTCTTTTATTGATATTTTTCTGAAGCTGTTATCTCCCTGACACAATCATTAAACTCTACTGGGATTTTTGTTTCGTTTTGTTGGCAGCCTTAAAATGTTTTCAAAGAATTTCAGACTTTAATAATGAATCTTATGAGCCAAATTTAATAAAGACATAACATTCCATTATTACTCACTGTCACTTTCAGAAGTTGCCAGCTAAGAGAGCTTACAGTTTCTCAATAAGATAAGTAAATTATATATTAAATCTAAATTGATTCAAAAGTTCAAAACTAAAAATTATCCTCATCTCCTTTAGGAAGCAGGCAGTTTTAAAGTTCATATTTGTTATTGTTAGAGGGAGGAAATGAGGTAGGGTGATATTGTTACTGTGGTAACACTTTCTTATCACCACAAACATGACTTGGATGACAAATTCAGTATATGCCAGTTACATGAATATATGTCAGCAAAGACATACATGCTGCCAAGAATACCCTTATATCATAGTGATTTGAGATTATTGTCAAATATCAACTTCTAGTATAAAATACATCTAAAAAGTAAGGAAGAGTCCTTTCTGATTATACATAAAACTATAGCTAGGTGATGGTGGCTGGATAAGTACACATAATAACTTATAAAATGCCTGATGCAAGAAAAAAGAGAGCGCGAAAGAGAAAAAGGTGAAAAAATAATATTGTTGGGAGGGGGTGGATACAGAGGTACACGGGTCTATATATGGAAAGGGGCTTTATGGAACAACCACAAAAACAAGAGATTGTTCCTGCACTGATTTATAGTGGGTGGACATGAAAGATGGAGCCCATGAATTTTAAATCTTGCAGCATACAACCAGAGAATGATCTTAGTGGGATTGGCAAGATTAAAGAGGGATCAAGAGAGTTGAAGTGTTGTAATAGTGACCGGCTTAAAACAAAATGGGGGTGACAGAATGGAAGTAACAAACTGACTTTTTGTGGAGAAAATACACTGATTATACTTGAAGTATAATTGTAAAAACTATAAAACAAAGTGGTAAGACATTGGTAACTGCACACTTGCTTTACAATATGTATACTTAAAGATGAAGTTGAGTTCTGGTCATGCGATTGCATTGTGAAAGAAACGGTGTGGAATCGACCAGAATAGGTTGATCACCTAGCATATAAGAATTTGTGTGTATTGCAAGGTTCTGGAATCATCAAAATGATAAGAAATTTGGTAAAGTTACAAACACTGTACACAGAAAGATGTATATGGGACTACATGAACACGTGGCGAAAAAAACCTCCCCCCGAGTTTTGCGATAAACACGACATATTTAGAATATGAAGGCATTTGTAGAGCCATGCTTATCAAGGAACATGTCTTATCTGATGTTCTTCCACACTTGCATAATAACAAATTATAAAGTTCACGAATTTTTTTCCACCTCTTCCCAGAACTCAACCTTCTCTTTAATGATATGATGTATTAAAATGAGGGTGGCATCACATATTAATACAGAAAATGGGCATGCAAGATAAATATAAACTTTGCAATAACCAATTAAAGTCAGTTTTTATCAAATGTCACTTCAGTCGCTTGTAATTTCAATGCAACATCGCACATTATTAATTAGTCTTAAATCTGAAACCTGAAGTTTAACCTTATGCTTGTACATTCTGGAGAATTTTGCTCTAGTGTGTAACACCTTTTCTTTTAGATGACAAATGGAGTGTCAATGTTTTGACATCTCCTCCTGATGTTAGTGATTCTATTAAATTGAAGGTTATGTATTCATCTCAGCAGCTTTCCTTCATCAGACATGCAAAGTCACGTTGAAGCAGGGGAGGAAGAATAAGGGATAAATATTTGCAAGTTTAGATGATCTCTCTGCTCTACCAGGAGAAGACCATCTTCTTTGCAGAAACCAACTGTTAACAGTTAGTTACCTGTAAGTTTCCCTTTTAATACTTCCAAGGCGTTGAAGTAGTTTTTATATAAATAAGTTGTACTATATAAATTCATCATATCCTTTATCATTAAACATCAATTCATATCAATAATGAAAGATACACTTGCATTATTTAACACTAAACACTAATCCCATTAAAACACAATCACAAACATTTCAATGTATTATCTCCATTTTATAAAAGTCATTTTTGCTTTTAACTTCATAGTAAAAATTATGAAGCATTGTCACAAATTTTCTAAAATCATTGAACAGGGAAACTTTGCTTGCATAGCCTGTATGTGATTTCTAAAATTATATTACTCTTAGTTCATAAGATGTACGTTTTGTATGTTAGATCCATATGAACCCACATTGACAATGACTGAAGACGTGTCCTTCAACTGTAAGCCGTATTTAAGGCTGGAGCTATGGATGAATTAAGCTCTGATTAACATTAATCTGCTCTAAGAGTGGGCCAAGCCGGGAGAGGGCGAAAGACATATGTTGTCTTTTCAAAGCCACAAGGGAATAACTTGTATAATTTATGTTAACACAGAGTTAACACCCTTCTTGCATTGGATATGGTATAATGATGATTTAATCACCCAGATGTCAACAGTATTCTCATGGCCTAACAATAATTAACATTATTGATCTTAAATCTAATGAACTCCTTTGCCCATTACAGCTAACAGTCTGTATTTTAGGGATGTATTTATATGCTTTGAGATATATTGATCAATAGAGTCAGTCAATAATATTACTGGGGCTGTGAATAACTTTTATGCAGATAAATGTTGATCTATAAATGCCCCTTTTTACAATACCGATGGTTAAATGGCTTGGCGGATAATTGATGAATATGCTTAATTTGTGTTGGCACGAGGGTGGGTAATGTGTAGGCGCATACGGGTATATGTATTTGAATCATAATGAGAAACAGATCGCGGTTTTTTAGGATGTGCCTGAAAAAAAATGAAATTAATTGGGACATACATGTATGTAAAAAAATCTTACAGAGTTTATATTAGTGCTGATGTTGAATTGAAATGGCACAAACATGTGTCTTCATTATTTCAGTACTGTAAGTCCAGTTATTATAATTATTTCTATCAAGTTAAAAGAAAAAAAGTTAATATTTAATGGGTAGAGTGTTGAAGGAAAAATGACTTTAGACATCAGATCTAATTGCCAGAAAACTTAGATAAAGGGGGAAAGAGAGGAAATGGAGAAGAGGAACAGAGAGAGAGAGAGAGAGAGAAAGAGAGACACTTACAGAGCAAGAGAGAGAGAGAGAGACAGATAGAGATAGAGATTGCAAAACAGAAATAGAGAGAAAGATGGGAATGGGTACAAGGGTAGAGATAAGTTGCATGCAATCAGTTAAAGGTTTTGACAGTATAGTCCACGTGTGATATTCAATTCGGTTCATTGTCACCTTGTTTGGTTATTCATGTAATATGATGATGTAACAGAATAAACAAGAGGACTTGATTAAAACATAAATTCATGTGAGAGCCTTCTATAAAATAGCTAAATGTCAAATGACATAAATATGGAATAGCCTGACGTCATTCGAAGAGAGAGGGAGATCGAGACAGGTAAAAGAGGGGGAGAGAGAGATTTAAGTATGACAATGTAATAAGAGAAAGGGGTAAAGCCAGATGGGAGGAACATCAGGGTAAATAGTCGTAGGGGTTAAGTGTTTTTCACGAAAAAGATGGAAAACACTAGTCGTATAGATGAATCATGCCGCAGTGCATACTTTTCACCTATCGACGACGCTCTGTCTGGAACTTTATCTAAAAAAGCATCATCTTCACAAGGGTTGTTGATTCAACTAGAGAGAAAAATGCCTAAAGCAAATACTTAGTTTCATGCATATGTCCTTCTGGTTTTCTTCCATACTGCGATGGGCGTGTGATATAAGTCTAGTTGTGTAGCACTCATTAGAAAATTCCGCCATGACATTCGGGCATCAGACAGGGGGCGGAATGTAGAATGGCAGTAGCCTAGCAACTCTAACTCCCTTGCGCTAGCTCGCTGGTACTCTGCATTAAATTATAGCGTTTTTACCGACTTGTTGCAGAAGCTAGAGCTCTTTGTTAATCATGGATTTGACTGGTGTGATAAATGCCCAAATGAAGCTGATGATTTATTTTATAGACTCCCAATGTGTAATCTAATATGCCTTATGGCCAGGTTGTATATTGGTAAACACATTTCTTTTCTTTCTTTTTTAATTTTAGATTTTTTATGTATCTGAAATGAAGTGACATTGAATATTGAGAAAATAGATCAACATTCCATACATGTTTTAAAAAGAATCACTACAAAAGTGATTAAAGTAGAAATAAAATGAAAATATTAAACATAAATTCAGGTTGATTTAGCACTAATTCCTTTCAATCATTTTTACATTCTAAATGAATCTGAAACCTTTTCTCCAATTTGGAGGTTAAAGTATTACATACCATTTACAGTCTTCATTCTATCCATAAACATACAGGTAATGTTTCTAAAAAAAATTTTAAAAACAGTATACAATGAGTGTCCTTGACATAATTATGGCAATTATTTAGATCATTTTCTATTCTTGATCATATATCTAGCTATTGTCTTGGCCTCAGGGCAAGTGATTTCATCTTCAAAAAATGTACGATCACAGTAGGAACATAGATACAAGTCCAAGTTTATTTTTGGTTGTGATAATGATCAAGATGGCCGCCTTATAAAGTCGTCCCTCCTCCCTCTGTCAGCAAATTGAATTATGTCAAGCATTCTGGTCTTCTCTCTCACTCACTCTGTGGCATAGCCAGGCATCCATGGTGGTAGACACAGGGGCACTCCCAAGGCATCCATTTATTTGAGTGGTGTAAATATGCCTGATGGAAAGAGAGCTGTGGAATAATGAGGCAGGGCAATTGATTAGGAATAGGGGGATGGTAGAGGATGAAGGGAGGATGAAAATGGTAGCCTGGTAGGATGGTGTAATGATACACTAGCTCATCAATCAGATTTTTATCTAGCATTTGTGATATGCAAACACCACAAAGGAAGCAACTTTTTCTAGATTATCAGGCATGAAAGAACAAAGTTAAAAAAAAAAAGAGCAAGGGGGATAAGCTGCATGAAAAGATTGCTAATGGAGACCTACCCTCTTGTCCTTCTAATCCCCTGATTAAAAGTATAATTTTCATAGGACACAGAGTACCCAATGTTTAATCCATGGGCTTCCCCATCACCGCTGTTCTCCCTACCTATCAATGGCCGCCCAAGCCTCGCAGGTGCAAAGGAAAGTGTCAGAGTAAATAACAAATCTGTGTTATGAAGACACCAAGCAGATGCTGTGTAACCTTGTATCAGTATACCAGTACATCTTCTATAATTTCTCAAGTTTTTTGTATGTGATTGTTGCTTGCAGTGCCATCGGTTTGTACTTGAACTAGATATTTAATCACATTCTCAATCCTTTTTGCTTGTTATTATTTCCCTATACATGACTTCCTGCAGTATGGCATTGAGTTGACAGCAATGTAGTCTCGGGCAATGCATACTTTGCTTTTACTGGTACTCTGTTTTCAGGAACTGGAGCATGCTTAGGGGCGTGAGCAACTTTGGTTGTCTGAAGAGCGATATTTCATATTTTATTTCATATCTAATTTGTTTAAACATGGTAATCATATCAGCCAGTGGTTCTTTTTCAACATTTCCAGGGATGAGATAAAAAATACATTGAATATAAAACAACAGTAAATGTGCTAAGGCCTATACATTGGAGCAAGAGATAATCAGAACTGTGCATTCATGACTTTATAGGTATTCAATTTGGGCTATGATATAAACTTAGTCCATTGTTACCCACATAGATATATCTGTATATGAAAAGAGCAAACAAATATATATTTTTGAAATTTTAAAGGCACTTGTAGATAATTGAATACCATTTTATAGTCATATTTCCTATATATGGATGTGCAACAACAAAATATGTTCAAGGATGTAGATTTATTATTCAACTTATAACATGATATGCAAACTTTTTGCATTAGGTTTTCCAAGTTGATCATTACAGAATTGAATACATGCACAGTTTTAATACTTTAATTTCTGTTAAACAATTCCTCTACCAAGGTAGTAAATTGAAAGCAGTTTTCTTGGGGGTAACAATTTGAAATTCCTTCCTGTTGATATTTCTTGTGATTTATATATTTGTGACTTGTTATGATATTTGAACTATCACATTAGAGAGAGAGAGAGAGAGAAGAAAAAGCGCAGGAATGTGACAGCATGCATCCCCTATGACATACGAGAAGAGATGAATCCCTAGTGTGAGGGTTCCATGACTGAAAAGTTGTATATCATTATTAAACCACTATAGTTGCGATTCTTTCCCAGCAGACCGGTGATATTTGACACATCCGATTACACCTTTTCAAACATCCGCTTTTCTTTGCATTTAAAAGCTTGTTTTATCCAATTAGGGATTTATACATCATGGCCGTACACCATGAAGATTATGCACCACATACAATCAGGATGATGCCATCCTCTATTATCAGCTTACCGCAACCAAATGTATATGAGGCTCTATCTAATCTATCAATCAATTTTAAAGTATGGTGCTGTTTGTTGATATACAGCACACCACTAGTCAGGAATAAACATACAGTATAATGTAGTTTGGTATCTGCAGTGAGTCAGAGTGGAAAAGTAAATGCCTTCTGCTCTTAATAACCAGACATTACAAACATTCTTATAGAGGAAAAATAAAGTACCGGTATTAAAAAATCTAGTTTTGAGACGACATCTCATTTTATGATCTTTTTTGCAAAGAAATTATTCACAGAAAAATAATAATGGTAGCTTTAACTTCAATACTCACTTAATATCACACATGTCAGATTCCCATCTATTATGTGCTACAAAAAGATTTGTTTGCAATATCCCCAACCAAATGATCTGCCTTCTTCTGATTTCACCTGTACACTAAATTTCCTGTGAGCAATTTCTAGAGAGTTGCCTGGCCTGTTTTTTCCAAGGATATCTAAAATTAGCATCCTATAGATTCCAATTGAATGATTATAGCCTTTCCATTTAATTCATTCACTTGTTTCATGGATGTCTGGGCAGTCAATGGATTCCTCCATCATCATCGTCTCTGGACCCGTGTTTTAACTCCACCATCTGTCATAAGGAATTAATGTCTTCCTAATAGTAGCAAACTCAAAGATAGAATTCAAAGGATGGGACTAGGGAACAGGTGCAGCATTTGGTGTTTCTAATCCAGAATTCATTATAATTGTATTTCGGCTTAATCTGAATTCACAATGAATAATAGAAATCTTAAAATATAATAGTATGTTTAAAATCAAGTCAATGCAATTTTAAGGAGAATTTTTTTTTTTCGTGTAGGCGTTTTTGTGTAGGCGTATAAATCTAAGATATTAATATGTCTGTTGACTTTTTGTTTCATATTACTATTTATAACACAAGAATTACCTTATGAGCTGGTTTCTGGAGAAGTTTATGTTGTTCACTTTATGTCTTTCATGTCTTTTCTAATAGCAAGAGGTGACAATCTAAGATATTATCATCTATGCTGACTTTTCATCTTATATTCATACATATAACACAACTTACATAAGCAAGACCTTATACCTTATGAGCTGGTTTTAGGAGAAGTTCAAGTCATTCACTTTTAATCTTTCATTTCTTTTCTTTGTTCAGCTTTTAAAGTGCAGAATTTAATAGAAGAATAAAAATGAAACTACAGTTAAATGATGTGTATATAGTTAACTATAGATTATAAAATGACAAAAATCATTATTATGAGAAAGGAAGAGACCTTCTAATAAATATAAGTGTATAAAAGTGTGGGAGGAGTAAATAGAATCTGACAGAATTCAACAAAATGGGAGCTTGACATTTCAAAGGGGAGGACAAAATTGTCTGCTATAAGTCAGAAAAGGCATTAACCCAATGCAATATGATACAGCTAACCCGTTTCAGCTCTTAGCAGATGATATTGCTGTTTTCCCAGGGCCCCTTTGGAGAGTAATGAGATGGCTGTCACACTATACAGTGGCATGACGAATGGGGAATGCGAAGGAGTAATGCATGATAATCCTACATTCGGAATATATCTACATAATGGGTTTGGTATTTTTACATGGAGCATTTAGGATCCACAATTTTGTATTGATCATGATGCTGCAACAATAAGCTTATACTCTTTGGCACCCACTCTACATCTCTTAGTATTCATAATAGTTTGATATTGTTTTTTTTTAAATGTATAGAGAGTGAGTCTTGATCTTACATCTTTTCACATCTATACATGTAAGTAAATTAAGGAGCTGAAAAGGCTATGGCACCCAACTTGAAAGCAGCCGTATACAGGTAAATAAAACACTGCTTGTGATCCCCTCCCTCCCCTATTTGGAGCCATGGGAGGGCCTTGTAGTATCCCCATGGAAAAGGGGATTTTCTTTCCCTAGCACCCCCTTCCCACCATCATTCTCACTATTGGAGATATTAGATGGCAAATATTAAAACAAAGGCCCTGACTCCGAGGTATTACATCAATCATCTTCTGCATATTGCATCATACATCGCAGGTCTCAATCATTGCTTATTCTAATTATCAGTCATCATTTTCACACCAGACTTGAACAGGCCCAGAGGACCTATTGCATCAATAATAGCAACAACAATGCCATGTATCAATTTCAATGGTTCAAAACATCAAGTATCACTCATTTGGAAGCAAGAGGTTCATGAATAATATTTTGATAAAATGTTTTTTGATGAAATGTAAGGAAAAGTGACAGGTTTTTTGTGTTAAGATAGATGTCTAGGTGCTTAACATTACCATGTGAAAGGAAAAACAACTTGATCTGGCAAATGGTTTAAATTTTTACATGGTGTACAAATATGATCGATTTGTATTCATTGTATAACCACTAAGTATGAATAGCATGATGTTTAGTGGCTTCATAGCATACATAATTGGATGAGAAGATAAATGTCCTCCTTGACTCTTTTGGAAGATAGTTACTTAAAAGTCCTTTGAGCCTTATACAACAACGGCATGCTTTGTGGATATCAACTAGTGACTAACAGATGGTAGTACGTTAGATATTTCAGAAACAGAAGTATAAGCAAAGTACAAAATGATTACATTAAAAGTTTGAATTTTTTCTTCATATCATTACACATGGCATCATACTATTACTTTCAATCAAAATGAAGAGTAAACAGCAGAGTGGAATATCAGAACATCAGGTACCTCTCTAACTCTATGTTCATTCCCTATTTACCGTATTTTCATGAATCTTAATCTCAGTTCTTCTCCAAAGTGGTTGATATTCCCACAAGGCTTCTTTTCCTTCCCATGAGGGATTTGCCTGAGGATCCTAGTGAATTAAGATTCATGAGACTGACTTCATCTAGGTCAAGCAGCGCATCTCAGCTGCATCACATGATCAACCTGCCAAAGGACGAACGACGAGTGTGATGAAGTTCTCTTTTCAGGATGTAGATTCATCCAGGGAGGAATGTTGGAGAACATGGCACATTGTCAGAGACACGTGTTTCCCCATATGCGGTGTGGCCCACGAGTAGATATTGATCTCAGACATGCATGGGATTTCTGTCTGGTGATAGAATTTGTCCCCCGTTCAGGCAAGTTTAATTAAGAAATCTGCTGTGTGCCCAGCAGAAGGGCCAGGTTACCCAGGTAACATTCCAAAGTGCTGACCATTGTCTGACTACATTTATGCAACACTCTGTATGCCTCAAATCATCCATAATGTTAACAGTTAATACTTCAGCAATAATTTTTTGTTGAAATTCAACAAAAACTTTTATTCAGAACCCTGAATAACAAAACAGATTATGCTGATGAACATTTATGAATTACCCATCTTTTTAATAGAGTTATAGTATTGGCCGCTTCTATTACTGAAATTGAGCCAGGCATTATCAGATTCTGGAATATGCCATGGAAGAAACAATGAGTTAAGACAGTGTAGAAGAGACTGCTTCTGATATGTGACTAACTTCATATCTAATGAAGTAAACTCTGTCTGCACACTTAAATAACAATGTGAGATGATGGAAACAGAGGGGAGTGTAGATGAAATCAAATCATTTCTTTGCATATGAAAGTGACAATGTCATGCATTCATGATTTACTAGCCTGATGTTGACCAAAAAAAAAAAAAAAAAAAAAAAAT